>PVIW01000181.1:605622-708924 GCA_004026585.1 Noctilio leporinus | reverse complement strand
TGCCTTTTGATCCAGCAATTCCACTACTTGGACTATACCCAAAGAATCCTGAAACACCAATTCATAAGAACCTATGCACACCTGTGTTCATAGCGGCACTATTTACAATAGCCAAGTGCTGGAAACAGCCTAAGTGCCCATCAGTGGATGATTGGATCAAAAAACTTTGGTACATTTACACAATGGAATTCTATATAGCAGAAAGAAAGAAGGAACTTGGATGGAACTGGAGAGTATTATGCTTAGTGAAATAAGCCAGCCAGTGAAGGACAAATATCATATGATTTCACCCATTACGGGACAATAATGAGCAAAACTAACAACAAGCAAAACAGAACCAAGTATGTGAATACAAGGAATAGGCCTTCAGTGGTCAGGGGGAACGGGGTTGTGGGGAGGGGGAAGGCAGAGGCAAGAAGGGGAGCAGCTTAGACAAGAACCTAGTATAAAGGAACCATGGACATGGACAACAGGTGGGATTGACTTTGGGGGGAATGGGTGGGTGGGGAGGGGGACAGAGGGGAGCAAAAAGGGGATGGATGTAATACAACAACAATAAAATTAAAAAATTAAAAAAACAAAACAAAACAAAACAAATGATTTAGTTAGATCTTTGTTATATCTGTATGGGCTATCTGTTGTTAATCAAAAATATAAAATATTAATTAAAAATTATTTTCCTGAATTTATTGGGGTGAAATTGGTTAATGAAATTATATAGGTTTCAAGTGTACAGTTCTGTAATACATCATCTCTATATTGTATTGTGTGTTCACTTCAAAGTCAATTCTTTTTATTACCATTTATTTCCCCTTTATCCTTTTCTATTTCCCTTACTCACCTTTCCCATTGGTAGTCACCACACTTAAAATGTTAATTAAGTTTTGTACTGAGCTGTACTCATATTACCTCATATAATAATTTTTATAACTCTAAGGGAAACATATGTTTTTATCCCTATTTTACATATGGAGATGAGGCTGAGAGAGCTGAAATATTGTGCCCAAGATCACATTGCTAGTAAATAGTGGTCCCAGCTTTTGAACATAGGTTTTTCTGACTCTCAGAGCCCATGAAAGTGCTTATTAGTGTTTGAAATTAGCTAATAGCCTGAGTCTAGAACATGAGGTACTGATTGGTAGAAAAGTGGGAGATTAGAGAAGAAAGTAGGTTGTGGCCATATTTTGAAGGATCTCAAGTTTGAACTTGATCTTAAAAGCAGAAGGTGCGTAGGTGCTTAGGTCTAGCGTGAGGAATAGAGTTGTTACTGTGGCTAAGGAATCAGGGTTTGAGGGTTTATAAATTGGTGACTGGTCATTTTGTTATATGAACTTCATTACTCATCCTTTGGACATCATAAATATAAGCATTTAAAATTTTTAGAATTTGACTCATGGCATAGAAATGGCAATATAAGGGGCACACATGAAGATGATCTTTCTTGCAGCATTAACACTAGGCTCTTTTCTGTGGTTATGACGATCGAAACATAAAAATTCTTGTTCTTTGGCTTTAGGGATTATCTCAAAGGTTTGTTCTTAGTTTCATAATAAAAAGATTATTCTTTTGGTTCAGGGTATTGCTTATTTTAAAAGGGTGAGAAAGTCCTAAGGGCTTTAATTATAAATTCTGGATGTCAGAAAGACTTCAAATTGCGCTTAACATTAAATCTTTCAGAAAACACAATAGGTTTTTTGTTGGCTTTTAATACTGGACCCAAGATAGGTCAACATCTGAGCTATACTAGTAACCAGATAAAGGGCAAAATGATTGTATAGAAAATTATCTTCTGTTTCTTTTTCTTCAAGGCTATTATATCCAACCTGATTCATTGTGAAATGAATGAGACTTGCTTCATCTGAAAAGTTTTTAAAATAGTCATTCACTGTTTTCCTTCTTGTTAAAGGAAAAGATTTGTGTTATTTATGATTATGAGTCATATGCTATTCCTATTACCTTTGCTTTCTAAGTTAAAAAATAAATAAATAGATTATTTTGATTTTATTGGAATTCATCAAAGTTTTTAATAATCATAAAAGAAAGATTTTATGCAAACAGATTTCACTATACCTATTTCTGGGTTCTATTGAAATATTTTATTTTAATTTGTTTTTAGAGAGTGGGAAGGGAGGAAAAATGAGAGGAAGAGAAACATCAATCTGTTGCCTTTTGCACACTTCCAGCCAGGGACCTGGCCCGCAGTCCAGGCATGTACCCTGACCAGAAATTGAACTGGTGACCTTTCAGTTTGCAGGATGATGCCCAGCCCACTGAGTCACACCAGCCAGGTCATTTCTGAGTTCTGCTTAATGGAAAGTTTATATCAATAGTATCCTGCCTTAGCTTGCTGATAGACTGATATTTTTTTGTTAAATTGCTCTAACCTTCTAGTAGAGTTCAACATAGGTTATCAGTTTGATTACTTTTACTTCTCAGTATGTTCATACTATAAGAAACTAAGATTATTTTTGTAATTTTACGTATGCTTATTTTGCCCTCTGTATCATTCAATTCATTAATTACAAATGTCATTTCAATTAAATCTATAATTACAAAGATAATTATAAATGTTAGCATTGGCTTATTTATTTTTTCTTTTTGTGATAATTCAAATATTTCTTGAGCTCCTAACAGATGGGAAGGCACCTCCCCATGCCTTTTTGATAAACTATTATTTATTTATTTATTATTAAAAAAATTTTATTTCATTATTTTTAGAAAGAAGGGAAGGGGGAGAGGCAGAGAGGGAGAGAGACATCAATGTATGGTTGCGTTTCACCTGCCTCCAGCCACAGGCCTGACTGGAGACCTGGCTTGCAACCTGGTTATGTGCCCTGGCTGGGGAATCGAACCTGCGACCTTTGGGTTCGCAGGCCGGCACCTTATCCACTGTGCTACCAGCCAGGGCTAAACTATTTTTTAGAACAGTTTTAGATTCACAGCACAATCATGCAGAAACTAAGTAGATCTCATATGACCCATGCTGCACAGATGCCTTCACTCTAAACATCTCTCATCGTAATGGTAAATTTGTTACAATTGATAAACTTACAGGGACATTGCCCAAAGTCCATAGTTCACATTAGGGTTTACTCTTGGTGTTGTGCATTTTATGGGTTTGGACAAATGCGTATTCACCATTGTATTGGGTTGGCCAAAAAGTTTGTTTTTCCCCACCGTAAAATAAAAGGCAAGCCCTGGCTGGTGGCACAGTGGACAGGCACTGGCCTGTGAACCCAAAGGTCACTGGTTCAATTCCCAGCCAGGGCACATAACCAGGTTGCAAGCCAGGTCTCCAGCCAGGTCTGTAGCTGAAGACAGGTGAAAGGCAGCCATACATTGATGCTTCTCTCCCTCTCTGCTTCCCTCCCTGCCCTTCTCTCTAAAAATAACAAAAAAAAAAAGGTAACCTCCTAAAAATAAACAAACAAACAAATAAATAAAAGGCACATTATTCATTTTCACCAATAACTATTGATTTGGATATTTTGATTGTGTTGGCTGTCTCCCCCATAGTGTAATTTTGATTGTTCTCAATTAATGTCTTGATTTGATTACTATCAACTTCAACGGTCTACCCAACTGTGGAGCATTGCCCAGCAAGAAATGTCCAGCGCGTAAACTTTGCAAACCACTTTTGACAAGTTTGGTTTGTCACAGCACCATTTCCATACTCTACACAAATTGTTTCTTTTGTGTGTGTGTGTTTCAGTTCCATTTTTACCTTTGTTGAAATAATAAAGCATAATATGCTGAAAATCTTGTGTATTTTCTCCCATCTCCAACATTAAAATGCTGCACAAAACTTTACCAATGTTGCTGTTGTTTTTTTTTTTAATGCATGCTGCTATCTATGACAGCTGTCACACTATATTCTTAACAAAATTGTTTCAAATGAAGTTAAGGACAACTAAGCACTAGTAGAGCCATCTTACAGAGAAAATCAGATGAACTTTTTGGCCAACCCAATAGTATTGTACATAATAGTTTCACTGCCCTAACAAACCTGTTTTCTATTTGTTGTCACTCCTTTCCTCCTTTCCTCCAGCCCCTGGCAACCACTGATCATTTTATTTTTTCCATAGTTTTGCTTTGTTCAGAGTGTCACATAGTGGAGTCACATAGTATGCACTTTCTCAAGGTGACTTCTTTTGCTTTGTAATATATATTTATAGTTTCTTCATGTTTTTTCATGGTTCACTAGCTCATTTCTTTCTAGTGCTGAATAGTATTCCCTTATCTGTATGTGCTACAGATCATTTATTCATTCATCTATGGAAGGACAGCTTGGTTGCTTCCGTGTTTTGGCAATGATTAATAAAATTGCTGTAAATATTTGTATGCAGGTTTTTGTGTAGACATAGTTTTTAACACCATTGGGTAAGCACCAGAGATTGCACTTGCTGGATTGTGTGGCAAGAGTGTGTGTAGTTTTATAAGAAACTGTCAAACTGTGTTAGCAAAATGGCGATGCTGTTTTCTTTCTCACTGCAATGAATTCCTGTTGCTCAGCATCCTTTTCAGCATTTAGTGGTGGCAGTATTTTGGATTTTAGGCATCCTATTGCGGTGTACTAGAAGGTTAAAAAAGGTTATTTATTTTTAAAGAGAGGGGAACGGAAGGAGAAAGAAAGGGAGAGAAACATTGATGTGCAAGAGAAACGTCAATCATCAGCCTTTTGGCATGCCCCCAACCTGGGACCTGGCCCTCAACCTAGGCTTGTGCCCTGACTGGGAATTGATCTGGTGACCCTTTCGTTTGCAGGACAACACCCATCCCACTGAATCACACCAGTCAGGGCTGGAAATTTCTAACTACTGGAAAAGAGAAAGATGGATCAGACCTAGAGTCTGCCCTTAGGCAGTACTCTAGAAGGTCAAATAGATGTATACATTGAGAATAATCATACAGCCCTGGCTGGTGTGGCTCAGTGATTGGCACCAGCTCAGTGAATTGGCTGGTTTGATTCCCAGTCAGGGCACATAACCAGGTTGCAAGTCAGGTCTCTAGCCAGGTCCTTAGCTGGAGGCCGGTGAGGGGCAACCATACATTGATGTTTCTCTCCATTTCTTCCTCCCTCCTTACCCTTCTCTCTGAAAATAATAAATAAAATCTTAAAAAAAATATTATACAAGAAAGTGGGTAAGTGCTCCCAGAATGATATTAGATAATATACAGTACGGAAGGGTTCTGAATTCTAAACGTGTTTGTTTTTATTTTTGCTAGTAAAAGAGATGACATAGGAACTATAATGATGGTAAAGGTGGAAGGTGACATGAGTATGATTCAGAAATAAAATCATCTGGCATTATTGTATATCATGGATGGGGTTAGCATATAGGGTAAGATGCAAAGATCCTGGAGAAAGGAAGTTAAGTCAGAGATTATTACAAATTATTTAGGAGAAAAAAGTCGATCCTGGATTGGTGTATTGGCAGGATACCTTGAGAATAGGGTAGTTTTAAGGGATTTTGGTGGTAGAATCTGCAGGATTTGGCAGCAGGTGCTTATAGAACGCAAAGGAGAGGGAATTAGATGAATGAAGTGTTAAATCTTGGTGTTTTAGCCCAACAGTCCTATCACTGATATAAAGAATTAAGTGGATAAAACAACTATGGGACATTTACATAATGGACTACTACTTGGCAGTAAATAAAAAGTTTTTACCCTTTGTAGCAGTATGGATGGATCTGGAAAACATAATGCTAAGTGAAATAAGCCAATTAGAGAAAGACAAATGCCATGTGATTTCACTCATATTTAGAATCTAATTAACAAACTGAACTAATAAGCAAAATAGGGACAGACTCATAAACAGGGGGCAGGAGGACAGCTAAGCGGGGAGGAGAAGAGAAGGGATGGAGTGATTGAGCAGGAAGGTAAAAGGATTCATGGACATGGACAACAGTAGGGTGTCTGTAGGGGAGAGGTATAAAGGGGACTAAATGCTAATGGGAAAAATATAATTAAAAAAGATGAAAATGAAAAGAATTAAATGGTTGTAGATGTTCAGGATGATGGAGGTTGTGAAAGATTATAGGATTTGGTGGCTCAGTGGATGGCTGGTAAGAACAAGGAGTAAGTTGTGAGTGGTTGAGAAAGATAGCGCAATCAGACCACATTTACTAATGGATCACAGTTGCCTTTCTGAATGCCAGTGCTAGTTTGGAGCCTTCTTCTCTGTTTTGTGTTGGGTCCAGAATGTGATTTATGGAGAATTCCCTACGTTGCAGTTGTCCAGATTCCCTGGTTTATTGCCATTACTACTTTCTTTTCTACTTTGTAGTAAAAAGCCAGAGAGGTAGCTAGAGGGCTATCGTTTCTCATTTTCTCTTGTTTCTGCCAGAGTTTTAAAATTGCACATAAGAGAATTGATTGCTTTTATTTTTTTATATTGCTAAGTGAACCTGAATTTTTGATGTTCTGAATTTAAGTTGCCTTTTGAGGAGATAAAAAAATGGATGAGATGGCTCTTTTTATTTTTAGAGTGTTTGCTGGCTTTACTCAACAAAATGGGTAGTCCCATTTTGGGCCTCCAATATTACTTTTCAAATTTTTAAGACTATAAGCCAAAAGTCTAGAAACTGTTTCAGGTGGTTGGTTGTTAGTTAAAAGAAGAAGTGGAATGGGGAAGGAATTTGTAGGAACACAGAGTAGAGCAGTTATTTAGGGTAGATCAAACCTTTTTATAGGATAAACAGCAGGAAGCAGTGGTAAGTAATTGGAAAAGGGGTAGAAGGACTAATAATGGATGGAGAAAGATTACAGAGGAAACCAAGGGAGGTCTGAATTGAATTATGAAACAGGGGAGTCTTAATTATTTCGATCCCTCATTAGACAGGCTGATGCTAAAATGCTGTAAGTAGTTGGGTAGTAGGATGGTACTTTATAATGTAAATTTATATACAAGTAAACCAAAGAGGTTTTTTTCTTGTTCAGGGGACTATAGCAACATTTTGATTTATATATGTACAGTTAGAAGGGAGTAAAGCATTTATAACTCAAATTATTTTGAGTTGGAATTATTAAAAGGCAGGTCTAATTCACTGAAAACTTATCAACTGTGGTAATATGTCTCAGCAGCGTTTTTTTTGTTTTTTGTTTTTAAAGATTTCATTTATTATTTTTTTAGAGAGAGGGGAAGAGAGAGAGGCAAAGAGGAAGAAAGATATCAATGTATGGTTGCCCTTCACATGCCTCCAGCTACAGACCTGGCTGGAGACCTGGCTTGTAGCCTGGTTATATATCCTGGCTGGGAATCAAATCAGCAACCTTTGGGTTCGCAAGCTGGCACATTATCCACTGTGCCACTAGCCAGGGTTCTGGAGCTTCTCTTACAAAATTACTTTGGTCTTAAGTTTTGATGCTAGTTTATCCTTAACCTTTTCTGTTAAGTTTTAATTCTTATCTAGTTCATATTTTTCCAGATCTAGACTAGATGGGAAATAATTCAAGCTTATGACTAACCATGTTGGAGACCATTAGAATATAAATAAAACATGCTTAAAAAAATGTATATGTTATATAAGTATCTGATTATTTTTATCCTTTTGGATTTTTTGAAATTTAATTTTATTGTTGTTTTATTACATCAATCCCCTTTTATCTTCCCTCTGTCCTCTTCCCCACCCACCCACTCTCCCCAAAGTCAATCCCACTTGTCCATGTCTGATTTTTTTTAAATTAAAAAAAATTTATTATATTTTAGAGAGAGGGGAAGGTAGGGAGACAGAGAGAGAGAGAGAAGCATAAATGTATGGTTGCCTTTCACCTGCCTCCAGCCACAGACCTGGCTGGAGACCTGGCTTGCAACCTGGTTATGTGCCCTGTCTAGGAATTGATCCAGCGACCTTTGGGTTCACAGGCTGGTGCCTATCCACTGAACCACCAGCTACGGAGGGCTCTTTTGAATATTTTTTGTTGAAGTTTCTGAGCACAGATTTCTTTGAAAATTGATTCTGACCAGTATAGTAGATTCCAGACTTACTCCTTTTACTTAAATTTTAAGCTTGCCTTTTTTTTTTTTTTGGTATGCTTTTAAAGTTAGAGTGAGAATTATAAAAGTCCAATTTAATGTGATTATGGCATGCACATGTTTTGTGATAGTCTGACAGTTTCCTTGAATTTGGCTCAGGAAATGTAATTGCTGAACTAGAGCTAGTCTTTAAAATGGGTAGGAGGTAAAAGGACACAAAGAGTTATAAGGAATGGCAACCTGATGAATTAAGAAATCACTGAGATGAATATTTGGTTTTTAACTACTTAAGATTTTATTAAAACTGTATTTTATGTCATTGTTTCCTTTCTGATGTAGTTTTCAACTTGACCAATAATGTGGATTTGGACAACACCAAAAAGAAAATGGAACTATACCAAAAGGAAAACAAAGATGTCATTCAGAAAAATAAATTAAAACTGGTTAGTTGCTAAGTATTTTTTCTTTTGTTTTAGAAATGAATGCTTCTACATTTCTTACCTGCATTGTTAAAATATTTTTCTTACTAGTCTTCCTATCTTCAATCTTCAACCCTGCTGATCTTTATCTGCTTCATCTTTCCAAACTCAGTTCAAATTTCCTTAATTTTTTCCAGTTGCCTCTGTAGGCACAAATTCCCTTAATATGTACATTATGATGGACCTTTCATGTTCTGCTTTCTGCTTGCCTCTCCTGGTTTACCTGGAGCTTTTTTTCTGCCCCCACACTTTATGACTTGGCTATATGACCAACATATCATGGAATCATTCCATATTGATTCATGTCTTTGCACCTTTGCTTTTTGTGTCTAAATGGCCATTTAACTCTTCACTGGGGATAAATAACTGTAGTTTAAGCCTTAGCTTATTCGACATATATTAATTTCCTAAGGCTGCCCTAACAAATTATCATGAACTGGGTGGATTACAGCAATAGGAATTTATTCTCTCACAGTACTGGAGGCTGTAAGATAGGAATCAAGATCCATGTTCTCACTGAAACCTCTAGGGAAGCTTCCGTTTCTTTCACCTCTTCTAGCTTCTGGTAGTTGCTAGCAACTTTTGACAACACTCCCATCTTTTCTTCTGTCTTTACATGGCCTTCTACCTTGTGTGTCTGTCCAAATTTTCAGTGGACCTTAACTTGTTTACGTATGCACAGACCCTATTTCCAAAGAAGGTCACATTTGCAGGTACCAGAGGTTAAGATTTCAATGTAAGTGCTGTTGGTGGGAATGCAGATTGGTGCAACCACTATGGAAAACAGTATGGAGGTTCCTCAAAAAATTAAAAATGGAATTTATTGCCTTATGACCCAGCAATTCCACTGCTGAGAATATATCCAAAGAAATCCAAAATATGAATTTGAAAGAATACTTGTGTATTCATTCCTATGTTTATTGCATTATTTACAACAGCCAAGGTATGAAAGCAACCCAGATGCCCATCAATATGTGAGTGGATAAAAAAGCTGTTGTACATACACACATGAAATACTACTTCGCCATAGAAAAGAATGAAATTTTATCTTTTGCTACAACATGGATGGACCTAATGGGCATTATGCCAGGTGAAATGAATAGACAGAGAAAGACAAATACCATATGGTTTCACTTATAAGTGAAATCTAAAGAACAAAATAAACAAATAAATTAAAAAATAAGATTTCAGTGGTTGGAATTGGCATGGAATTGGCATCTTAACTTTCAGCCTGGGAAAAAATTATGATGATGAACCTTAGGGTGGTTGAAGTTTGATGCAGGGGAGCTCTTAAATATGAATTCTTCTCAGTTTTCCTAGGCTTCTCTCAACTCTCTGATCCATGCAGGGAGGTGAACCTGGGATGCTTATGGAATTTCCAGTGAGCTACTGGACTCATTCTTGTTCTAATCACCCACAGCATCACTTCTAATCTACTCCTGGAGGTGTTTTCACACAGTCTATTTCTCTGACTTTTATGATCTGTCAAAAGCCTGCAGGACTCTAAAAGGTCATTTGAAAAGCAAGGGAGGAAGATGTGGCCCAGGAGAGGGGCCACATACCTTTCAGATGAAGTCCCACAAGTTGAAAATTGCAGCTAGTCTTTTGAAACACCTGTCCAGGTAGGACTTGGTGAGTAAGAATGAGATATTTGAAAAGATGGGTTGATATCCCATTGTGAGGCACTCTGAAAAAAATTTAAAAATATTTAAAAAAAAGGAGAGACTTTGTAGATTTTGTGGGGGGACACCTCCAACCCACAACACTGTATGAGTTTTTTTCTGATTCTACTTGTCTTCCATTATCACAAAGAGAATTTATCTATCATTTCTGTTACCTGTGTATACTTATCTAACACTTGTCATATTAAATGCTTATATGTCACTGTTTTATTATGAAGCTCATCTTTTTTTGTTTGTGGGTCTCCAAACCAAGTCGTTCACTCTCCCTATACCTCAGCCCTAACCCTGACTTTTTACATTGATTCGTATTAATCCTTCTTGATCAAATTTGAATTCTCTTTTCCACTGGGGGCATGAGTACTGCAGGAGGAAAGGTTTGTAAAATTATATAGAGATGTTAATAGAACTTCGTGACTCACTTAATGTAAGGGGAATGGCAAGGTGGGAGAGGGATTAAATAAAGATGACTTTGAGGTTTCAGCTTGAGTTGACTAAGACATAGGTGTGCATTTAGCAGAATAAGTGATGTAAGAGGATGATCAGCTTTGGGGGACCAGATGCTAAACTTAATTTTGGATATACCGAGTTTGAATTACAAGCAAAACATCTTTTTCCATGAGAACTTGGTTTTCTGGGGGCAGTTTATTTAACGTATAAAATTTAAAAATCCAATAAAGTGTTTTAAGTATTATTTTACATTAAAAATACTCTTTTGTCTGAGATCTCTCTTATTGTTAGTGATCCCCAAATCTGTTGTGCTTTCCCCTCTTATTCTAGATTTGCCTTCAGATGCCATGAATTCACAAAGTTCTATTGAATTAAAACAAAAGCTTTACAACATTTTCAAGAGCAAAAGTCAAGGTTTTAAAATAAAGCCACTTAGGTTTTACTGTATTTTTTATTCATAATACTTAAAGAACAAAGGTTTGGTATAATACTAGGTTTAAGTATGAGTTAAGAGTTGGAATAAATTTCAGAGCCCAAAAGTATTTAATATTTCTGAAGAACTTTATAAAAGAGGAATGAGTAGACCTGTAGTTAATTCTATATACATATTAGCTTTGAATTTTGAAATTTTCATTCCATAAAGAGGACTTTGGAAATTTGCATGGCCATGTTAAAAAAGTAACTTTATTTTTGAAGATTACCGTAATTAATGCTTTTTGGAACTCTTAACAACGTAAAGACCTTATTTTAGCTTGGGGAAAAAGAAGCTAAGTGCTGTGATACATTTTCATTATTTTAAATGTTAGGGAAATAATTGCTATTAAATATGCCAGTCTTTTAAGTGGAGTATTTCAGTCAATAGTTCTGTATGGAAATTGTCTGTTTGTTGTCATGTTTTTATTATATATTTTTTTGTTTTCCTTGTTAAATCCTCTAAAGTGACTTGAAACTATCTGTAATCATTATAAATTAATCCATTATTAAGCACAGCTCCTGCAGTTCTGTAACTGGGCTCAATATAGTGTGTTTAGGTGTTTGTTTAGTGCTAGGTTCTCTTTAATAGTAACATGTCCCCGTGAAGTAAAATGAATTTTAGTTCCTTCAAAATGGAATTGCTACACTATTAGACAGTGAGTGACTAGTGTGTTTTATGCTTCCAAAAATGTGGTATAAGATTGATGTTGGTTACTATAGTTATTCTATACCATATATAAATGTTTCTGTTTTAGACTCGGGAACAGGAGGAATTGGAAGAAGCTTTAGAGGTAGAACGACAGGAAAATGAACAAAGAAGGCTGTTTATACAGAAAGAAGAACAACTGCAGCAGATTCTGAAGAGGAAGAATAAGCAGGCTCTTCTAGATGAACTGGTATGAATTAATGCTAATTTCAGTAAAGTGTCATTAGTCGTCAGACTTCAGAAGTTTCATTTCTTATTTTGTATGCTGGATAATGGCATTTAAATGACATTTCTACAGTTTGTGCTGGTGTATTCAACTTCTATTCCTTTAAAAAGGTTTTCATCAATATTCATTTTATTTTTAAAAGAGAATAATATAACTGATATAATCCACTGTACTGTTAATGGATTGTTTATATGTTTCTAAGCTTACTGACTAAAACAGAGCAAAATTTTCCTGGTTAAGACTGGTTTTCTAATAACTGACTCATTTTCAGTTTTAGCTCCATATTGAAATTTATAGTGACTAGTTATTCTGTGAGAACTATATTTCAAATTTTAGTGTGAAAAGTAATTAAAAGAAATGGTGTTTTGCAAGTTATTGGTGTTTTCCAGCAGTTAGCTCCTCAAGCAGTTGACAAGTTAGATAACAGCAATAATAATAAGGTTTATGAAGTGTTTCACAGATTTCATATATTATTTGATATTTATAACCCAGTGTGATATTAACTCACAACTAGAAAAATCACCCTCTCCAGGAAAGTCTTTTGTATTCTTCCCTCTCTTTTTCTGTCCACATAATTAGTTTCCATGAGGTGTTAAAATACTTCTTGGTTTTGTTGATGTACTGTTTATTATTCTGTGATCTGGTAAATGTAAATGTATATATTTTTCAACTAACATTTTTGCCCCAAAAGCTAACTAACTAGGAATACAAAGAGAAAACAAGATTATTTAAATTTGAGATAGATAAACAAGTAAAGAAAAAGTAAGGGTAAGGGCATTAATGAGGCTTAGACAAAAAATCCTTATTATCATAAACCAAATGTATGTTGAGAGAATGTAAACTGGCTCTAAAACAGTGGCATATAAAATAGAATATGGTATTTTCTGTAGCAACATTAATTTTCTTGAAACTGGTAGGTGGCAGATAGGGCTTTTTTTTTTTTAAAGATTTTATTTATTATTTCCAGAGAGAGAGGAAGGGAGAGAGGCAGAGAGGGAGAGAATCAATGTATGGTTGCGTTTCACCTGCCTCCAGCCACAGACCTGACTGGAGACCTGGTTTGCAACCTGGCCATGTGCCCTGGCTGGGGAATCGAACCTGTGACCTTTGGGTTCGCAGGCCGGCGCCTTAACCACTGTGCTACCAGCCAGGGCAGATAGGGCTTTAATATGTGAAGTGACAAATGTGTTTTACAGTTTTTGTGAGGAATTAAAACCTTTAATAAATCAGTTAGTAAGTATTGATGTTGTAATTATTTATTGAAAGATTCTCTCATCATTCTGTACAAAGGGGAACACACTTGTCTTTGGTAATACTTTTCCTCTATACAGTTAATTGAATTAATTATGAATAGAGAACTTAGACATAAAGTGAAAATATACTTTAACATTTTAAAAATGTTTCATCTAATTATAAAGAGTCTTTAGATTTTATCTTGAGGTTGGCTTAGCTTTGCATAGCAACTGTACTTGCATATTCTTTTAGTCCTCAAAGTACTATGTTTTGCTGCTTCATTGAGTTGCTATTGGCATGAAACTCCCCTTTAATTCAGTGGGGCACAAAGCAAGTTGTACATTGTGTATAATCTGGAGTTAATATTGAGTTTTGTGAGGACCACCCCCACTTCCTGTTTTCTTCACCTGCAAGTCATTACTGCACATACTTTCTTCACTGTTTAGATCATGTAACATGGTAGTTAAATAATTCTTAGCAATTTACTGTATTCGTTAGAATAATTAATTACAACATATTGGTTTAGAATACCAATGAAATTTGAATTTCTGATTTTCACTTTGAAATTTATTTTAGAGATTCTTTGGTGCTTAAATATTTGAATATTTATAATTTTTGTTAAAATGTTAATCTACACTTAGTCCTTATTGACTAATTGAAAGAATTCATGAAATGTTTTATCTTCATGAATCCTTATTAAGTCAAAGAATATGTTGTATTTCTTTTTCTCTGTATGTTAATGAGTTACATTTTAAAAAATATGATAGCATTGGTATTGGTAGATATGCCAAGAAGCTCAAATCTTAGAATTATTCTCTGAATCTAATTTAGGCAACAAATACGACTTATGAGAATTTTTTCCCTCCTTTTATTAGATTTGGTCCTTGTGCTAAAAGTCCCTTTTTAACCTTTTATAAAGCATTAGCATTACATTGTGCTGTAGATGACAGTTTTAATGTTTTGGTCTTAATGTTTATGATTTAGTATTTACCATAATGTTGTCTAAAAAGTTCATTTATTTAATCCTAACTGTAAATTTAGGTTTTTTTTTTTTTTTTTTTTTTTTAAAAAAAACACCTTGGGAAAAGATTTTAAACCAGGTCTTGACTTAGTAAATCTTTTTATATTCTTGTTAGAAAACTCTCTTCAGTGTATGTCTGAAATTTTGTATGGGCTAATATTGCTGTCAAATGCGGTAGCTGATTTTTATTAGAAATATTGTTTTCCAGATGGCTTGCTTAAAGTCAGTTAAAATAATCTTTTAAAAATGGTCATTATAAAGCTTTTAATGAGTATTACAGGCAGTCTTATTAAAATTTCTTTAAGTATCAAACAGGGTACCTTCAGGCAATTAACGTAGGTTAGAGAACCTTTCAAGGTAAAATGGAAAGCTAAGAAGAATGAAATAATTTGAAAGTCTGAATCTGCATTTTATGTATTCCCGAGAGAATGTGTGTTTCTCATAGTTATTTTACTCTATAGATTTTTTTGTTGTTAGAGCTCCTGCTTAATTCTAGTTTAACATTCACCAAGATTTGTAGCCTCCTCTAAGTTTTGAGTGCTAAAGTGGAATAAAGCAGATTTAAGGTAATTGTATGCTATAGTATCAAAATTGGTTTTAGACTCCGAGAATGTTTATTTTTATTAAATTTCAGCTATTTTACCAAGACATTTTAATACTTAGGGTCTTTTATGTGAAAGTGAAACCAGGCCAAAATATTGATTAGCAGGTTTTTGAAGTGAACACGTTGTCTTACTTTTACACAAGAACTTTTACTTTTTAAGAGTAAATACCAGGTATGAAGAGCATTTGAATTCACTTAGACTATAAATTGGGAAGCAGTGTTTAGCCAAGGAAATTAGTTTTTCTTCTGTTAGTGTTTTACGTATGAAAAGATAGAATAGTTTTTAAGAGATATTTTGGGCCATAGCCCAAAGTATCCTATAATTTTACATTTTATTATAAAATTCTTAATGGAAATCTAGATTAGCTGCAGGAATTCATAGCAGTCCTGCTGCTAATGCATTACTAATGCTCTGCTGAGTTGTAGAATATGAAAGATATTCAAATATACTCTCATAATATATTTCATTCATTCTCCATTATTGCTAAAGCCAGGTTGCAAGGAGTTTGCTCCCTAATAAGCTTATATTTTATAAATAAAATGCGTTCTTATTTATTTTTAAAAGATTTAATGTTTGTAATACATTGCTCTTGCAGAACACTTCTATTACAAAGTCTTAAGGGTACAGATTTACTTTAGGGCAATTCTGTTGAAATAAATTGGCTTGTTATTTCAATTACTTTAAGAACCTTAAAACAATTCTTTCAGCTATATTAGTTAGCCACATTTGTGTCTAAAATATTATTAAGTTGTTAGATTTGGAAAGAAAATTAGATTCTGGTACATGTTTACCATTATACTGTAAAATGTTAGCCATATAGTTTTTTTCAATATTAAATTATGGGTAGTTAATATTTAAAAAAATTTGTAGGCCATTTGAAGAATGTTTTCTTTTTGTAAGTAACCTTGATATAGGAAAGTGAAATGCTTTTGTGCCTGTTGGTTTTGTTTCCAGATATAGAAAGGTGTGTGCGCGTGCGCACACACACATGTGCTGCATGGTCTTCCCTCCTGAGCTCCCTCTGCTTATGTTTTTGTGTTCTTATTCAACCGACAACTCAGAAATGAAAAAGTTGGGATATCATTCAGTTTACGCTTGAGCTCCACAGCACTTTAAACATAATAGGACTTCATGTTAAATAGGATAAATAACAGCCTACATATAAGAATTAATGATTTGCTTGTGTTAGTAATATGTGTGTGCACATATTTGTATAAATAGTGGCCCTGATTTAGTATCAACGTAGATATTAAAAACATTGACTATCATTTTGTTTAAAAACTTGGACTTCATTTCTAAAGATAAGTCAGTAAAAGAGAAAATAAATGTACTTTTGGTTGTACTTAACAATCGTACCATTGTGCAAAACAGAGCAAGGATCATTTCCAAACAGCCTCAGGTGAAATCTAATGGGAAACAATTTCAAACTGGTCTGAGTTCATTGGTAAAAAGAATGTGTCTTAGATAAACATCTGATCTAAGTTATAGTACTTTGTACTACTCTTTTTGTGATTAGCTTCTAATTTTTTTATTTTAATAAATATAGTTGACATTGCTAGATGAAATAAGACCCTATTTTCTTTAATGTGGATTTTATAAAAATAATTTTTTGCAGGTTTTGATTTATGAGTGTAAAACAGCCCTTTCTTATTATAGAATGTTAAAATTTTTTGTAAAGTGTTCTCCATAAAGTGAATATTTAGGTTGACATCAAATGCTTATGGAAGGGCATAATTTAAAATAATAGACCTGTTGCTCTTTAAGTTTTTTCTTTTTAACTTTTATATCGCATGTTAACTTTTCTTACAGGAGAGTTCTGATCTCCCTGTTGCCCTACTTTTGGCTCAGCATAAAGATAGATCTACCCAATTGGAAATGCAACTTGAGAAGCCTAAACCTATAAAACCAGTGACATTTTCCACAGGCATCAAAATGGTAAGCCACATTTTAATTGCTTTTTTGAAAGATATATTTCAAGGATTACACTTTATAATTTTATATTGATTTTTACTGATAAACTGAGTTTTCGATGTTTAAGAACGGTGTTGGATCTAGCCTAAATGTCTAGAAATATGAATATGCATAGTGTGTGAGAAGGGGATAAGTAATAAACAGTTTTTCAAGTATGCAACACAATTGTATATAATAATGGTTTGTATATGTTTTCTTAGTCTACATCAATTTCTAAGCTTATAGTGTAGGAAACATTTTTTAAAAGCAAATGTAGGCTTCTGGTTTCTCGTATGTCATTTAAGAAGCTTGGAAATTGTCACTCCATCCTTGCATTGAAAAAACAGCTTTTCTTAGGTACGTAAATGAAGAGAGGTCACAGGGCTAATTACTGCCCTGAAAACTGGAAAGATTGGCAGAGAATAGCAACTTAACTTCCTAGCGACCTTGCAGGGGACCAGGGTGGTGTAGGTAAATCTGAGCTGTCATTGACAAATTGTGGAGGCTCAGTGTGAACAGCTTTGAGAGTTAAAAACTCCAGAGGGTACCAGATACAGGATGGCCCCACACTTTTATTTTACCTCTAGCATCTCTACCAGGTTCTATCAGTGAATATCGAGAAGAATCCCCTTGTGCTTTTGGCAGATAAAGGGAAAAAAAACTTTTTTGAAAGAAGAATATTCTGTTTTGCCTAACAAGGCCTGGCCTCAAGAAACTTTTCACCAGAGCTTAACCTGCTGGAGTTTTATCAGAGCCTGACTGATGTGGGGGAAGGGAGATACCCAACTCTAGCTACTTAAGCCTTCTCTGTGCAACAAAGAAATACACAGCTTCAGACCATGTTTGTCATTCTATCTCACCTAAGAGGAGGAAGATGGACTGAGAAGCATGTGTGAAGTTCACAGTCTAGAAGAGTAGGCCCTCTAAAAGAATTGAGACTTAATCATATGGCTTTAAGATGCTCTGCCATCTTCCCTTGCTACT
Source organism: Noctilio leporinus (assembly GCA_004026585.1). Taxonomy (NCBI): domain Eukaryota; kingdom Metazoa; phylum Chordata; class Mammalia; order Chiroptera; family Noctilionidae; genus Noctilio; species Noctilio leporinus. The sequence continues at coordinate 691,142 of PVIW01000181.1, read as the reverse complement.
ACAGTACTAATGGTTTATTTACAGCAGTTCCTTTTACCCAGTGCATCATGCCTGGCAATCAAGAAAAGATTGAGATGTACTAAAACACAGTTGGAAGAGATAGAACAAACATAAGAACCAGGCTTAGATATGGCAGGGATGTTGGAATTCTCAGACTGGGAATTTAGAACAACTGTGATCAAATGGATAATGTAGACAACATGCAGGAACAGATGGTCAATAGAAAAGTGATGGAAATTCTTGGAACCAAAAAGAAATGCTAAAGAAACAAATCCACTTCAAAAAAAAAATCAAGAATGTCTTTGATGGGCTTATATCACCTGACACCTGAGAAAAGAATCTTTTTTTTTTTTTTTTTTTAAGATTTTATTTATTATTTTTAGAGAGACGGAAAGGGAGAGAGAGGCAGAGAGGGAAAGAGACAGCAATGTATGGTTGCCTTTCATCTGCCTCCAGCTACAGACCTGGCTGGATACCTGGCTGGAGACCTGGCTGGAGACCTGGTTATATGCTCTGGCTGGGAATTGAACCAGAGACACAGACCTTTGGGTTTCACAGGCTGGTGCCTTATCTGCTGTGCCAACAGCCAGGGCCTGAAAAGAATCTTTGAGCAAGAGGACTTATTAGTAGAATTCTTGAAAACTGAAAACTGAAGAGAAAAAGACTGAAAAAAAAAAAAAGAACAATATCCAAGGACTTTGGGATAACTCTAAGAGATATAATATATGTGTAATGGGAATACCAGAAAAAGAAGAGAGAATGGAACAGAGGAAATATTTGAAACAGTAATGACTGAGATCTTCCCTAACTTAACACCAGAGACATCATCCCAGAAATCCAGGAAACTCAGAGAACATGAAGTAGGATAAATGCCAAAAACCCCCTCATCTATGCATATCATTTTTAAATTACAGAAAATTGAAGATAGGGAACAAACCCTGAAGAAGCTAAAGGGGGAATCCAACACTTTACCCTTAGAGGAGCAAAGACAAAAATTGTATCTGGCATCTCAGAAACCATAAGCAAGAGGAAAGTGGAGAGAAATATTTAAGGTATTGAGACCAAAGAAAAAGTGACTAACCTAGAATAATTTATTCTGCAAAATTACCCTTTAAAAGAAAAGGAGAAAGAAAGATTAGCAAACAAAATTCAAGGAAGTTATTTATTTTTGCCAGTAAACCTTCCTTGCAGGAAGTGTTAAAAGAAGTTTCTTTAGAGATAAGGAAAATGATGTAGGTCAAAAACAGATTTACATAAAGGAAGAGCATCAGAGAAGAAATAAGTGAAGGTAAAATAAAAACTTTTTTTGTTGTTCTTAATTGACCTAGGAGGTAAGTTTGTTTAAACAATAGGCAAACTGTACTTGACTGTTTACTTATGCATGTGTACGCGTATATGCTTATACACACACAGATACATGCTTATCTATGACTGATAGTACAAGGAACAGGAGGAAGCATTCAAAATTATTCGATTTATAGGTATGTGGCTACCTGAATAGCATAAAATATTCCCGATCAGTTTTAAACTTTTAAGTGTAGGCAGTATTAATTAACACATCTTCAAATTAAAAAAAAACAAACAAAACACTACTAATTTAAAAATTACTAAAGCTTTAAATTAAGAGGCAACGTAATATAGAGGAAGAAAATGGGTATGGGAAGACTCAGTTATAATCAGATTAAACTTCCATTTACTAGATGTATATCCATGGGTAAAATTTTACTTTATTCTTTCCAAGTATGTTTGGTAAAGGAGAGATATTTTTAACTTTATATGATTATTTGGAGGATTAAAATTTGTGTGTGTGTATAAAATTAGGTAATACATATTTTTTTGATTTTTGTATTTGAGGGAATTTTATAATAAATTTTATGATAAATTTGGCATTTTGATACTTCTATACTTGCTGTTACCATGGTATCTTTTTTTATTTTAAAGTTTTCAAAATTTATTTTTAAACTCACATATGGTAAAGGTCATTTTTTGTGATGGACAGGGTCTTGACAAATGTAGAGTTGTGTATTTACCACCACAATCATAATTTAGAGCAATTCCATCTCTCCTCAAAATTCCCTTGTGCTGTAGTCTTTCATAATCAACTCTGCACATGCCCTGTTCCTCAGAAATTAGTGATCCGTTCTTTTAGGCCTAGCTTTGTTAGACCTGAACACACATTTGAAATCGTCTTTATTGTTGCATGTATTTATATTGTTCCTTTTTGTTGAGTAATACACCATAATACAGATTTACCAGTTTCTTTATCCATTTATAGTTGAAGGACATTTGGGTGGTTTCCTTTTTTTTTTTTTAATGATTAAGAATAAAGCCTCTGTAAACATTGCATACAATTGTCTATGTACATAAGTTTTCATTTCTCTTGGGTAAATACTAAGAATGAGACTGGCATTTTATATGGTAAGGATATGTTTAGCTTTGTAAGAAACTGCCCAACTGTTTTTCAAAGTTGCTGTACTGGTTTTCATTCCCACCAACATTGCATGAGTGTTCCAGTTACTTTGCATCCTTGACAACACTCAGTATTATGTATTTAAAAATATTTTAGGCATTCTAACAGGCGTGTGGTGGTATCTTATTGTTTTGATTTGCATTTCCCTGCTGACTAATAACTGTTGAAAATCTTTTCATGAGCTTATTTGCCATCAGTATTTCATTTCACACGAGATATCTTACCAGAAGGTGTTGTGACCTTATTATTTTCTGCCTTCCTCCCTCTTTTTTTGTTTTCTGAAATTTAATGTATATACACAAAAGTTCACAGAGCCGAATCATACAGTTCAGTGAATTATCACAAAGTGAACATCTGTGCAACCATTAGTTAGGTAAAAGAAAAAGGTATTGTCAATGCTGTAGAAACCTTCCTTATGACCCCTTTTACCTGATTAGCACCCAGCTCCTTTTCCCAAAATTAATCACTTTTTAAATTTTATTTTTATTAATTATGCTATTACAGTTGTTCCAATTTCTTTCCCCATTGTTCCCCTCCCTCCAGCAGTCCCACCCCACTTAGTTCATGCCCATGGGTCATGCATCTAAGTTCTTTGGCTTTACCCTTTCCTGTACTATTCTTTTATTTTTTAATTTTTAAAAAGATTTTATTCATTATTTTTAGACAGAAGGGCAGGGAGGGAGGAAGAAAGGGAGAGAAACATCAATATATGGTTGCCTTTCACCTGCCTTTAGCTATGGACCTCGCTGGAGACCTGCCTTGCAACCTGGTTATGTGCCCTGACTGGGAATCGGACCAGCAACTTTGGGGTTCGCAGGCTGGTGCTTGTTCATTGTGCCACCAGCCTGCGACTCCTGGACTGTTCTTAATATCTCCCTGGACTGTTCTTAACATCACCTGGCTCTTCTGCACCCACCCACTATGCTTCTTAATCCTTGCACCATTCTCCTTTTTCTCCCCCTACCCTTTCCCAGCTGACACTCCTCCATGTATTTCCCATACCTGTGATTCGGTTCCCTCTATGCTTGTCTGCTTAGTTTCAATTTTTTTTATTTATTTTATTTTTAGATTCTGTTATCGATAGTTGTGAGTTGTCATTTTACTGTTAATAGTTTTGGCAAGGTGGCTGGGGAGAACTTGTGGCAAATTTTCTGGAAGAGGAGTCTTACATCTCCTAAGTATGGAACTACCTTGGTATTTTTGGCTCCCACAGATTGGGGAGTTCATGGAGGTGGTGCAGATGTGGAGGTGGATTTGAGAGTGCAGCAACTATGAGACTTGCTTGGCCCATTATGCTTCTGCAGGTGGAGAGCTGAGAGGAGCATTACTATGGCCATCATAATTGTGCTTCCGTTTTCGTTTAGTTCAAATTACTGAGTAATTTTGTTTTTGACTTTTTTCTTGACCTTTGGGTTATTTACAAATACGTTGTTTAATTTCCAAGTTTTTCTATATATCTTTTTACTACCGATTTCTAGTTTAATTCCATTGTAGTGGGCGAACATACTTTGTATGGTTTTAGACATCTTCAATGTATGAAACTTTTTTCTTGCTTTATGATACTATTTGCTGTTGGGCAGAGAGTCCTGTGAATGTGAACCAGGCCAACTTAATTGACATTGTTTTCTTCTGTGTCCTTAATTGATTTTCTTTTTTTTTTCCTTTCAGTTACTGGGTGGTGTTGAAATGTTTTAGTATAATTATGGATTAAAAAAAGAAATTCACATATATTTTTCAAGCTCTATTTTTACTTGCATAAATATATAGGATTATTATGTCCTTTGATACTTTGACATTTTTAGTATTATGAAATATATTTCTTTATTCCTGGTAATATTCTTTGTTTGACTATTACTTTTTCCTCTGCTAGCATAGCTATTCTAGCTTTTTTTTTTTTTTTTTTTTTTTTTTTTTTTTTTTTTTTTTTTTTTTTTTTTTTTTTTTTTTTTTTTTTTTTTTTTTTTTTTTTTTAAAGATTTTACTTATTATTTTTAGAGAGAAGAGGAGGGAAGGAGGCAGAAAGGGAGAGAAACATCAATGTATGGTTGCCCTTCACCTGCCTCTAGCTATGGACCTGGCTGGAGACCTGGCTTGCAATCTGGTTATGTGCCCTGGCTGGGAATCGAACCAACACCTTTGGGTTTGCAGGCCGGTGCCAATCCACAGAGCCATCAGCCAGGGTGGAGTTGTTTTTTGAAGATAGTATGTAGACAGTTGGATCTTGCTTGTCCATTAAATCTGATAATCTCCCTTTGCTTATTGGGTTTTTTTTTTTTTTATTTCATTATTTTTAGAAAGAGGGGAAGGGAGAGCGGCAGAGAGGGAGAGAGGCATCAATGTATGGTTGCATTTCACCTGTCTCAAGCCACAGACCTGACTGGAGACCTGGTCTGCAAACCTGGTTATGTGCCCTGGCTGGGGAATCGAACCTGCGACCTTTGGGTTCACAGGCCGGCACCTTATCCACTGTGCTTATTGTTTTAAGGCAGTTATTAATATGGTTGGATTTAAATTTACCTTAATCAAACTTAGAAAAATACTTCTTCATATATTCCTCTGTGATTTATGTTATACTGCTTGATATTGTTACATAGCTCATCAGTGCTTTGTTCATTATTTTATTTTTTATTATTAATATTTTAATTCTCACCCAAGGATATATTTACTGATTTTAGAAAGAGAGGAAGGAAGGGGTGGAGAAAGAGAGAGAAAAAAGAGAGAGAAAGGGAGAGAAACATCTATTGCTTGCCTCTCATATGCACCCTGATTGGGGATCAAACAAACCTGCAACCTAGGTATGTGCCCTGACAGGGAATTAAACCTGCAGCCTTTCAATGTATGGGATGATGTTCCAACCAATTGTGCCACCTGGCCAGGGCCTTTGTTATTTTAATAGCTTTAGTTTCTTTTTGCTTTGGGTGGCTTGTGCTCATAAGTCCTTAAGTTCACCGATCTTTACTTCATTAGTGTCTAATCTGCTGTTTATCTAATGTATTTTTCATTTCAGGTAGTATGTGTTTTAAAACTCTATATATTTCATTTGGAATTTTTTTACATCTTCCATTTATCTTCTCATTATTTTCATGTGTCCCCCCCCAAACTTCTAGAATATATAGAGCATATTTTTAGTAGCTGTCTTGACTTTGCTAATTTTATCATCTTTGCCATTTCTGTGTCTGCTTCTGTTGACTGATTTGTTTTCACCTGGTGTGGGTCATACATTTCTGCATTGTTTTTGAACACCTAGTAAATTTTGGTATTCCATGAAATATTTTCAGACTTTGGGAACGGTTAAGTCACCTATAATCTATAAGATTCTTTCCAGGATTGTTTTTAAGCTTTGTTAGAGCATATAAGAGCGGACTTGAATGTTAGGTTAATTTAGATCTACCTTGGAGGTGATATTATTATGAGAACTGCTTTTGATGTCCTTTGAATTGAGAGATCTTTTTATCCTGTTTATTGAGAATATTAATTATTCTGGTCCTTTGTGAATTTTGGAATTGTTTGACTTACTGGTTTTTTAGCGTCTTTGCTTTGCGTAGTTTACAGTCTTTCATGTGCAGATTATTACTGAGGCAAAAATTAAGGACATTACTCTAGCATCTCTAGAACAGAGGTAAGCAAATTACAGCTTACAGGCCAAGTTCCACCTGCCATCTGTTATTGTAACTAAAGTTTTATTGGAACATAGCCATACTCATTCATTTATGTATTGTCTTTGTCTGCTTTTGTTTTTTAATTGCAGAGTTGAGTATTTGTGACAGATCATATGGCCTGCGATGCCTAAAATATTTATTTGCCCTTTACAGAAAATGTTTGCTGACCCTTGCTTTAGAGTTTTGTCTGTACAGAATATTCTTCTCTGGTAATCTGCAAATTATAGACACCCTGAACCCTGACAGCCCAGGCTTTGTTTGGGTTCCTCTTCCATGTATCATGGCCTGGTAATGGCCTCCATGCTGTAAGCCAGGACAGTATAGGGCTAACCTTACTTGCTCTCATTTCCTTGGGGATCATAGGCCTGTATTGACTGATATTCAGTTTCTAAAATTGAGTCTTATATTTCTTTCAGTTTCCTAAATGCTTAACATGCGAATGGTTCTTTTTTTTTGGAGAAAAAATGTTAACATAATTCAACATTTATTCATAACAAAATATTTTAGCAAATTAAAAACAGAATAGCACTTGCTGAAGTGATAAAGGAAATATTCCAAAACCTATCACTAATAGAGTATTTGATGATGAAAAGAATAAATGCTTTCCTTCAATTCAGGAAATGAGTCAAGGATTTGTGCTCTTACCACTCCCATTTTGCTTGGTACTAATAGTTGTACCAGTGCAATAATGCAAAAAATAAATAAAACAAATGAATAAAGGTTGGAAAGGAGAAAATATAATACCTTGATTCAAAATTTTAAATGTGAAAACTACCATTTGTAATATCATCAAAACATAAAGTACTTAGAGGTAAGTAATAAAATATGTATAAGAACTGTATACCAAAAATATTGTATACAACAAAATGATGATGAGAGAAATAAAAACTATAAAGGGAGAGATATACTGTGTTTATGGTCTGGGAGACCTTTTACTATTTTCTTTTTTCATATTTTTTACATCTTTATTTTTAAAACTTTTTTCAGTTACACTTTACAGTTCACATTATTTTGTATTAATTTCAGGTATTCAGTATCATGGTTACACAGTCATATACTTTACAATACATGTCCTCTGATATTTCCAGTACCCAACTGGCACCATAGATAGTTATTACAATATTATTGACTATATTTCCTATGCTGTACTTTACATTCTCATGACTTTTGTAACTACCAACTGGCACTTCTTAATCCTTTCACCTTTTTCCTCTCAGTCCCCCAATACCCTTCCCTTCTGGCAACTATCAGTGTGTTCTCTGTATTCATGAGTCTGGTTCTGTTTTATTGTTTGTTTATAAGATTCTTTAAATTCCATATATAAGTGAAATCATATGGTATTTGACTTTCTGACTTATTTCACTTAGCATGATATCCTCAAAGTACATTCATGCTTTTGCAAATGGTAAGTTTTCTTTTTCATGACTAATATTCCATTGAATGTGCATACCACAGCTTTCTTATCCACTTGTCTGTTGGTGGGCATTTAGATTGCTTCCATAGCTTGTTAACACTGCAATGAACAGAGGAGTGTATATGGTCTTTTGAATTATTGTTACATGTGTGTTTCAATGACAGTACCATGTTGTTTTGATTACTATGGCCTTGTAGTATAGTTTGAGATTAGGTAGCATAATTCATCCAACTTTGTTCTTTTTTCTCAAGATTTCTGTGGCTCTTCAGAGTCTTTTTGGGTTTCATATAAATTTTTAGATAATTTGTTCTTGTTCTGTAAACTATGTCGTTGGTATTTTGATAGGAATTGCTTTGAATTTGTAGGTTATTTGGGTAGGATGGAAATTTTAACAATTTTAGTTCTTTCCATAAGCATAGTATATGCTTTTTTTTTGGTATTTTCTTCAGTTTCTTATAATTTCTGAGTACAGGTTTTTTACCTCCTTGGTTAAACTTATTCCTAGGTATTTTCTTTATTCCTAGGTATTTTTTTAAATTTATTTTTATGCCATTGTAAAAAATTATTTTCCTTTATGATAGTTTATTATTGATGTATACAAATACAAACAGTTTCTGGATATTTATTTTGTGTCCTTCTACTTTACTGAATTTATTCTAGTAATTTTCGATGGAATCTTTATAGAGTTCTCTGTGTACATTATCATGTCATCTGCAAACAATGACAGCTTTATTTCTTTCTTTTCAGTTTGGATGCCTTTTCTTTCTTATTGTATGATTGCTGTGGTTAGGACTTCCAGGACTATATTGAATAAGAATGGTGAGTGAATGTGGCCATCTATTTTTCTTGGTCTTAAAAGACTGTCTTTAGTTTTCCCCATTGAGTATGATGTTCACTGTGGACTTGTCATGTATAGCCTTTATCATCTTGAGGTATGTGCACTCTATTCCTACTCTACTGAGCAATTTTTCATAAACAGGTGCTGGATTTTGTCAAATGTTTTTTCTGCATCTATTGATATAATCATATGATTTTTATGCTTCATTTTGTTTATGTGGTACATCATGTTTATTGATTTGCAGATATTGTACCAAACTTGCAACCTAGGAATTAATTCCATTTGATCATGGTGTATGATCTTTTCAGCATACTGCTGGATTTGGTTTGCAAATATTTTTTTGAGGAATTTTACATCTATATTCATCAGGAACATTGGCCTATAATTTTCTTTCCTTTTCTTTTGTAATCCTCACCTGAGGATTTTAAAAATTGATTTTAGAGAGAGAAGGAGGGGTAGAGAGAATCATCAGTGTGAGAGATATACAACAATCAGTTGCCTTCTGTATGTACCCCAACCTGGGATCTAACCTGCAACCCAGGTATGTGCCCTGAACAGGAATCAGCCCTGCATGCTGTTCAGTGCATAGGATGATGCTCTAACCTACTGAGCCACCCAGCCAGGGCTAATTTGTTTTTTTTTGTAATCTCTTTATCTGGTTTTAGAATTAGGATAATGCTGGCTTTGTAAAATGAGCTTGGGAGTCTCCATCCTTTTGAATTTTTTTGAATAGTTTGAGAAGCATTGGTATTAGTTCTTCTTTGAATATTTGGCAAAATTCTCCTAGGAAGTCATAGTTCTTCTTTGAATATTTGGCAAAATTCTCCTAGGAAGTCATATAGTTCAGGACATTTGTTCGTTGGAAGTTTTTTGGTTACTGCTTCAATTTCGTTAATTATAATCAATCTGTTTAAATTTTCTATTTCTTCCTGATGCAGTTTCTGGAGATTGTATGTTTCTAGGAATTTTTTCTTCTAGATTGTCGAGTTTGTTGGCATATAGTTACTCAAAATAAATTTTTGTAATTCTTTGTATTTCTGTGATATCAGTTTTTACTTTTCCTCTTTTATCTCTAATTTTTTTTTTTTTTTTTTGAGTCTGGTTAAAGGTTTGTCACTCTTGTTTATCTTTTCGAAGAACCAGCTCTTGGTCTAATTGATCTTTTGTAGTTTTTTTTTAGACTTCATTTTATTTATTTCTGCTCCAATCTATTTCTTTTCTCCTACTCACTTTGGTCTTTGTTTTTTGTTATTTTTCTGGTGTTTTTAAGTGTAGGATTAGATTGTTCACCTGAGATTTTTTTGTTTCCTGGGGTAGGCCTATAATGCTATGAATCCCCTTCTGTCCTATATAGATTTTGGGTTGTTGTATTCTCATTTTCATTTGTTTCAAGGTATCTTTTCATTTCTTCATTGATTTCATTGTCAACTCATTCATTGTTTAGTAAATGTTATATAGCCTCCATGGTGTGTTTTTTCTTGTGATTGATTTCTAGTTTCATACCATTGTGGTCAGAGAAGATGCTTGATGTGATACCAGTCTTCTTAAATTTATTGAGACTTTTGTGTTCCAACGTGTGTCTGTCCTGAAAATGTTCTATGTGCACTTACCAAGAATGTGTTTTCTGGTGCTTTGGGAAGAAATGCTCTGAAGATATCAATTACGTTATTCTGACTTAATATCATTATTTAGTGTTCACTTGAGGAGATGTTTATTGATTTTAGAGATAGAGGAAGAGGGTGGAGAGGGAGGCACACAGAGGGAGATTGGTGTGAGAGAGAAACATCATTTGGTTGTCTCCTGTATTTACCCCAATTGGGGATTGAACCCTCAACCTAAGCAATGTGCCCTGACTGAGAATTGAACCTGAAACCTTTTGGTGTACAGGATGATGGTGCAATCAACTGAGCCACCTGGCCAGGGTTGATCAATTGTGTCATTTAAAACCACTATTTTGTTGTTGATTTTCTGTCTAGAAGATCTATCCATTTATGCTTATGGAGTATTAAAATCCACTACTATGATTGTATTGTGTTAATCTCTCCATCAAGATTTGCTTTATATATTTAGGTGCTCCTGCATTGGGTTCACAGATGCTTACTGGGTTATATCCTATTGTTGGATTGTTTTAAAAAATTATTATGCCATGTCCTTGCTTGTCTCTTACTTTAGCCTTTGATTTAAAGACTGTTTTATCTGCTACAAGTATTGTTACCTCAGCTTTTTAAAAATATTTCCATTTCTATGAAATGTCTTTTTCCATGCCTTTTACTTTTTTGTGTATCTTTTGTTCTGAGGTGGGTCTCTTGTGGACAGCATATATTGGCTTGGCCAAAAAAACCTTACTTAGTGTTTTCTGTAAAATAAAAGACATTTTTCATTTTCACCAATAACTTTATTGATTTGGATATTTTGAACATGTCACCTATTTTCTGTCTTGTATAATGTTGATTGTTCTCAGTTAATGTTTCGATTTGATCACTGTCAGCTTTAAGCCATCTACTTGACTATGGAGCATTATCCAGTGAGAAATATACAGCATGAAATTTTGCAGAACCACTTCTGATGTAGTTGGCCAGTCATAGCACTTTCTCCATATACTGCAGAAACAACAACTTCTTTTTATTTTTTGCGTTTCAGTTGGGCTTTTACCTTTCTTGAAATAATAAAGCATAATATGCCAGAAATGCTGCTTATTTTCTTCCATCTTCAGTATTAAAGTGGCTACACAATACTCACAGATTTAACAGTTAAAAAAATGTATGCTGATATGCCGGTTGTCACAGTACAATCTAACAAAATTGTTTCCAATGAAGTTAGAGACAATTAAGTGCTACTAGAGCCATCTTATGGAAAAAAACCTAACAAACTTTTTGGCCATCCCAATAAGCGGGTCTTGTTTTCTTATTCATTGAGCTACCTTATGTTTCTTGGTTTGAACATTTAAACCATTTATTTACATTTAAAGTGATATTGATAGGTACATATTTATTGCCATTTTATTCTTTATATAACTATGTTCATTTTTTCCCCATCTTTTTAAAGAAGGCCCTTTAACATTTCTTGTAATACTGGTTTGTTGGTAATGAACTCATTTAGCTATTTCTTATCTGGGAAGCTGTTTATTTCTCCTTCAAATTTAAATGATAGCCTAATTGGGTGATGTGGTCTTGGTTGTAGATTCTTACTTTTCATCACTTGTGTCACTCCCTTCTGCCCTAAAATATTTCTGTGGAGAAATCAGCTCATAGTCTTATGGGAGCTTCCCTGTAGGTAACAGATTACCTTTCTCTTGCTGCTTAAAAAACTTTTTTTTTAACCTTTGCTATATTAATTATAAGGTGTCTTGGTGTGAGCTTTTTGCGTTCATTTTCTTTGTGACTCTTTGCTTCCAGGGAGCTGGCCCACAGCTCAGGCATTTGCCCTGACCAGGAACCAAACTTGCATCCATTCTGTGTATGGGATGGTGCCCAACCCACTGAGCCATACCAGTCAGAACTAGATAAAGAATTCTTGATTGACAGTATTTTCCTTTCAGCTCTTTCAATATATTATTCCACTACATTCTGACTTATGTGTTTCTGATTGGGGTTCCCATGTGTATCAGGACCAATTTCTTTTTGGCGCTTTTAACATTATCTCTCTCTCTTTGTCTTTCTGCATTTAATTCCCCTAATTTTTTAAAAAAAGATTTTATTGATTATTTTTAGAGAGAGGGGAAGAGAGGGAGGAAGAAAGGGAGACAAACGTCAATGTATGGTTGCCTTTCACCTGCCTCCAGCTGGGGACCTGCCTGGAGATCTGGCTTGCAACCTGGGTATGTGCCATGACCGGGGGGATTGAACCAGCAACACTTGGGTTCGCAGGTCAGCGTTCGATCCATTGAGCCACACCAGCCAGGGCCTAACTCCTCTAATTTTATTACCCTTTCAGGGCTTTAGTTTAAAGAGGTAAATTTTAAAGGAAAATTTCTTGGATTTTTACTGGTTTAAAATGCTTGTAGACTAAACTTATTTTTTACATATTTGCCTTTTTTTCTTGTTTTTGTATTCCTATAATTCAACACTACCCATTTAAGAAGGGTATACTTAATCATTTTTGCTATTAAGAAATGGTAATAGTTTTACAGCTTTATGTTTTGTTTTATATTGTGGCATTATGTACCATTGCTTACAGATTTTTCTTCTGCCATATGTGTATGTTTTATACACATACATGCATATATGCCTTTTTGTATATACTTGCCAGATAAAAACATGTATAAAAATAAGGCTTATTGGAATAAAAAATACTGACTTTTCTTAGGTCATATACAATCTTAATGTAATATATTTTCTTCTTGATGAATATTGAATGATATCTTTAAGATAAGGTAAAATGTACTGTAGTATATTTAGTATATTTATTGGGTCAGGTATTATTTAGGGGTTTATGTCCATAAATATTTAGCTCTGGACTGTGCCATTGTCAAGTAACATATGGGATTAGAGTTCCCAACTGGGTATCTAATTTTTCTACCTTATTCTTTTAGAAGTGTTACTATGAGCAATAGGCAGGCAACAGAAACAAAGAAGGTGACTGGGACCAAGTTAAAAAAAAAAAAAAAAGACTGAAACAGATGGTAGGGAAATAAAAGAAATAAAAAATGTCTTAAGCATTATTTGTTTGGGGTTGTTTTCTAGTTAAACACATGGAAATACTTCACACATTTGAGAATTACTGACTTCCTACGTGGTATTTTTGAAAAACAGCAAATCATTCATGTAATATAAACACAATTACAGGTTAACTGGAACTTTTCATCTCTGGGTTTAACTTTTTTATAAGATAAATATTAGCCCCTTCTTTCAAATCATATTCTGACTGTATTTTGGAGGATCATAAACATAAATTTAAATTGAAGAATGCTAATGCAAATTAATGACAAACATTTCGCTTAAAACTTCTTGAGTATTTATAGTCTTGTTGAGTTATATTCTGCTTTAAAAATGAATGTTAGTGGGATTAGGAATTTCAGAATGCACCTAAAGTCAATATAGTGAGTTATTTTGAAATGTCTGTGAACATAAATGTATGCATCTATAATCATATTAATTCAATATAATGCTTGAAGAGTATCTTATACCTCTGAATAAACTTGCATGTAAATATGCAGCCTGGATATTATTAGTCTTTCCCCCACCCCTATTTTTTTACTGATATGTTTCTAAACCTTATTAGGAAAATGGGAATAAAAGTGAGACTATAAACCTTTAGATTCTTAGTTTAGTTTTTTTTTCATTCCACATTGTCTCTTGAGTTAAACATGCAAAGTAGCAGAGAGATGGGTAAAGATAGAAATGAAAGAAGGAAAAAATTTAATATAGGAAGTAATGTTATACCTTAAACCAATCAAATTATCAGTGGTAGGAACTCTTAACATTGCCTTAGTTTCTTGAAAGAGGATTATTGATAATGATAGGGCTCTGCAAAATAGTCTTTATTTCTGTCGTATTGATTTTAGTGAAATTAGATCCAAAAATTTAATTAATCTGTTTCTGGTGCAAAGCCTCTTATCCTTGAAATGGTAGATAATGTTGCATACTTTTTCATTGCTGTTACCAGTGTTGGTAAAGTTCCACTATGTTTTTTCAAAGGTTATCAAGGCATTTCCCTTGTGTTCTATAGCAACTTGCACTTTTTTTAGTAGCAGGATCATTTCAGTTGGGAATGAGAAGTAATGGGGAGTACCTCCTGCCTTTCTGTTTTTTTAGTTGATTTATTCTTGTTGTATTATAATTGTTTCATTCCCTCCTTCCCTGCATTGATTTCCCTTGTATCCCTCCCCCTCTTTCCTGCAATCAGTCCCCACCTCTTTGTTCATGTCCATGGATCTTTCACTTTAGGTCCTCATCTAAACCCTACTCCTCCTCTCCCCACTCTTTCTTTCTCCCCTCATCCCCTCCTGTCACCATCATTCTTTTCCTTTTTTGTTCTATGTCTCTGGTTCCAGTCTGTTTGTCTCTTTTATTAGCTAGTCTCTAGTATTAGGTGAGATCATATGGTATTTGTCTTTTGTGCCTGGCTTATTTTACCAAGCATAATGCTTTCCAGTTCCATCTATGCTATAGCAAAAGGTAGGAGTTCCTTCTTTCTTTCTTCTGTGTAGTACTCCTTTGTGTAAATGTACCATAGTTTTTTGATCTAATCATCCACTGATGGGCACTTAGGCTGTTTCCAGCCCTTGGCTATTGTGAATAGTGCTGCTATGAACATACCGTAGGGGTGCATAGGTTCTTCTGAACTTATGTTTCAGGGTTCTTTGGGTATAGTCCTAGTCATTCTGTTTAATGGCACAATGAGAAGACTTTTTCCTTGCCTTTTTACCAAAGATAGGCAGATTAACAGTATGGTTAGGGATAAATAAGGACTTTAATATTTGACTGAGTGGGTTCATATTTTGTCTCTGTGGGTTAAGGCTTATGGAATATTCATTTGAAATAGTGTAAACCATATTCATTGAAATATAACTCGCAGTATGGCATTTATGAGAATAAAATGAAAATAAGCTCAGAGAGTGTTATTTGAATGATTTTCTTTAATACTATCAATTACAGTGATAAACTATCTCCCAGATTTAACCTATTAAATCTCCCATAGATAATAGTCAATGATTTTCTTAAAAAAAGAAAACAAAAAAAATAAAGAAATTAACGCTAAAGTAAAAGGAAGAGCGTGATTAAGTGACCAGTTTCAAATAAGGTAAATCTTAGATCTGGATATATTATATTCTTTTCCAAAATTTTCAGCAGTCTAAAGACAAAGGAAGAATAATCTGTTCTAACATAACTAGGATATTAGGACATAATGATAAGAGTCTGTTAAAAGGTACTAATGACTTTTTCAGTTATTAAAGGGTGACTTAGAGGATAATTTCATTTTGCAGATAATAGGAACCCTAAAAGAAACCCTACTCTTTATTGGGTTTTGCATTTTATCTGAATTTCTGTTGATAGATATTGTCTGGTGAATATATGAAAAAAAACCCATTGATCTGGCCATCAGCTATAATTATTGGAAGCAGAAATGAAGTAAGCAGTCAGTCAAAGCCTTAGATGAAATCATAGTTAAGAAACAATCTGGTGCTTTCTTGATTCAAATGTTATGTTAAAAAAGCTTCCTAAATATTTATGAATTTGTATTTTGTATTATTATGATGATTCACATCAGTGCATTTTCTTTGGCAAAACATATCTTTCTTCGTAAGAATTATGTATCTTCTAAAGTTTTATGAGATAAAGAAACTGAAAAGAAATTTGTTTTCAGTTTTGGAAGCATTTAGAAGATATGTAGAATTTTGACTGTGTCATATAGATTTCATCACTTTTTCATTCAGATACACTTTTATGCACCTGTTTGGGTACTGAGGCTTATCTTTATAGGCACTTTTGGTGCTTTGGACTATCTTGGTAGTCCAAGATAGTGATATTTAGCCATATTTGGGATTATTGATGAAAGCATTAAAAATTCCGTGGCTATTAAGACTGGAGATAATTGTTAATGTCCTGTCTGTGTCTGAGATTTTCTGAATTTCATTAAATTTTACTCAGGATGTCTGTAACCTTCCCAGTCCTCATCATGGAATCCCTGATATTATTCTAATTAAGTCATTGTTAAAAAATATAAATCTTTTTAAAAATACTTTTTAAATGTAAGGAAATATAAAGATGAAAAAATTTGGCCCAGATAATTTGATAGTAAACATGCAAAATCTATATGGAACATATAAAATGAACAGTGAATATTTCTTAGCCCATGTCTTTAAAAGGCAAGTAGTGCTTTGTATTTTATTTCAGAAAAAAATGTTTTACAAATGTTGTTTTTAAAAGCAATAATAACTTAATAAAATCCGGATGTCCACTAAGCAAAATCATGCAATTCAGTTTCTTTCCTCCTCATACCTTAGTGTGATATCAAGAAGTTTTGATTGTGAGATGCATGTTGGTGACCTAAGATCAGGGAGAATGTTAGGAGTCAGTAGGTTTGACTAGAGTGTTTCCAGTTAGGAGCCTAGTGTTCAAGTGTTGTGGGGACATACAATGCTCTGGGAGAGGCACTAGGTGCTAGATAGGAGTGCAAAAAGGAAAATGAGAGAAGCTAAAGTTTTAGAAATTTGAAAATTTCACCTAAGGGTTGTATCTAAGGAAAGAGAAAGTAAACTTGTTTTGTTTTCCGTCTTAAATTGTTTCCAGGGCTCTAAGACTAAATTTAAAATAATGTGTTTTGTATGTTGTTGGCTAAGGACTGTACCATCATTCAAAACTTTGTTTCTGCAGGAAGATGTTTTGAGCCCTGGCTTACTTTCAGGCAGACTTTTTAAAGGTTACTGTTCATCCGGTGACAATTGCCTGTGGTGATTTTTATCTGGTGGTAGCGACTACTAGTCAGTCTGTGGAGATGGTGCCAAATATCTCTCCTCTTCCTGTTCCTGAAGTTGATGATACAGAAATATGTAATAATAATTATTGGTAGCATTCTGTGGACACTTGATTCTACTGTTTTTAAAATACAGTTTTATTTGATACATTAAAATAATTTTACAGGTGAAACTGAGGCTTGTTAAAGAATGTTGCTCAAGGTAAAGTTAGGATTTTACTCTTTGGACTCCAAGGCTTGTGTTTTTAACATTGTTTTATTCAAGGGGACTATGTAATATAGAGACTTGAAAAGAATAGAGCATATGCTTGCATTCTTGAGGAAAGAAGAGCTACAGATAGGAAAGCTGCTGTGGTGTAAAGAACCAAAATAAACGGAGCCTGGGATTGTCCTTGCAGCTGCTTTAAGTGATTTGGAGATTAACCTGGGTTATCCTGCTTGACATTGCAACTATGAGTTCTTTGGAGGTTATTTTTAATTATAGTTATGACTTTATCAGGAGTAGTTTTGGATATTATGGACATCTTGAAGCACATGCATTTCAAAATCCTAAGAGGGCTCAGGCATTTAAAAAATACCACTAGCACTGACATAATATTAGAACATAGTGTAAGGTCAGTTCTTGAGGCATTTCTTTCATATTTGATCCATGTTTTATAATTATTCTCAAATCTTACGTTGCCTTGTATAATAGTTTGGATTAATATTATCTATAAAACTGGTTAGTAAATTTTTGCACACTAATTATATCTATTTAAAGATGAAGTGCCTGCACAACACTTAAAATGTAATATAGTTTTTTTTTCTGAAAGACGATATATTTCAAGAAAAAATGATTTTTGTTTTAGTGATGAATTAAAAAAATATGTAAACTCACAAACTTCCACTTGTGTGCCCTAAACACAGAGAGAAAGTATTGGGGATTTAAATTGCTTCAGACATCTTTTCTTAGAAAAATATGAATATGTTGCTTAAAATGTTAAACTTTAATGGATTTTTATTTAACTCTTAAGTTATTTTGTTTTCACAAAATATGTTTAGTGCCATTTATGAACTTGTCTGTTTTGCTTACTGTTGAACCCTTAATTCCTAAAAATGTATCATCAGATTATTTTTTACCACTTAAAAAATCAGTTCAATAGTCAATCTTTAACCATTAAATTTTTTATTTAATTTTATTTATTATAAAGATTTTATTTTTTACTTATTTTTAGAGAGAGGGGAACGGAGAGAGGCAAATAGGAAGAGATACATCAATGTATGATTGCTTTTCACCTGCCTCCAGCTCTGTAGCTGGCCGGAGACCTGGCTTACAATCTGGTTATGTGCCCGGGCTGGGGAATCAAACCAGTAACCTTTGGGTTCACAGGCTGGCACTTTATCCACTGTGCCACCAGCCAGGGCTTAAAAATTTTACTTTTCAATTAAAATTTTGAAAATTCTGGTGAAATACACATAAGAAAATTTATCATCTAACCATTTTTACATTTATAGTTCATTGGCATTAAATATATTTATATTGTGCAACCATCCCTACCATGTATTTCTATAACTCTTTTCATTGTAAAATTGAAACTCTATACCCATTAAACAATACTCCCTTCCATCATAGGTCTACAGATACTTTTTGATTGTTTGTACACTTAAAAGTAAAGAAAAAATTAGAAAAATTTAGAGCAAGGAAATATTCACCTAAATCAACATATTTTAGTTTCCTTTGTGTTGTGCAGTTAGCTGATAAGCTAGTTTGAACCTGACTTTCAGGATAGAATACTCTTGTTTTGTTTTCAACAAGGCAAGTTTTGATGATAGATCAGTTAGCAGATCCTGAAAAATTAATGTAAACAGGTTGGTAATTCTGCTATGAGATACTTATTAGAACTCATGAAATTCCTCATTTCCTCATTGTATCATATTTACTGATAGATTGAGGAAGTAGCCTGACAGCAGTCTTGTGTGTATCAGTTCATTTTTTTTTTTTAAATGGAAACTTTGTATTTTTATTTTAATTTTTCAGTTACAGTTTGCATTCAGTATTATTTTGTATTAGTTTCAGGTGTACAGCACAGTAGTTTAACAATCATGTACTTAATAAAGTGATTCCCCTCATCATTTCAAGTACCCACCTGGCACCATGCATAGTTACTACAGTGTTATTGACTATAGTCCCTATGCTGTACACTACATGCCTGTGACTATTTTGTAATATTAGTTGTTAGTTCACTTTTTTCTCCCAGCTCCCACTCCTCCGCTTCCTCAGGCAGCCATATTTTCTTCATCTATTGAAAGTGTTTTTAAAATGCTGTGGGAAAACTAATTGAAACTGAATTTTGAAATTAGAAAACAAAACTGTATAAGTAAATACTACTGTTTTCTCTATAATTTTAAAAAGATCTATTAGAGTGTTGTGGGAAGATTTTTAAAACCTGTTTTCTTAAAGCATAGAGTCTTAAAACAGGTAGGTGTTTGTTAATGACTTCCTTGCATTGACCTTGGTAAGGGCACACAGCAAGGCAGGTAATTACCCTTAGGTCTGAGTATTAAAAGTATTATTATTTTTGAATAAGTATTAAGAGATCAACTTTAACAACTCTTAAGATAAATGATTTGTGTGCTAACTTTTTCTAGTGGAAAGTAAATCTCAATATGCCATACAGTTGGTGGCAAATAAGAAACTCTTTGTGCAATTAAGAGGAGACCTGTTTATTTAAGAGCTCTCAAAGGTTATACAAGATTATATGTGGCTATACGTGAAGGATGAACCTTGTGCAATAATGCCCCTTAGTTTTCCTTTTAAATAAATCTCAGCTATGTGTTCAGCACAAGGGCTCAGTGCCAAAAAGAACAGGTTCAACTTGTCTGAGAGGATTTGCACCATAGTAAAATGCACAACTGCTTTGTAGAGGTCATTGTGGAGGTCACAGGCATGTACAGTTGAATGAAAGCAACTTTAAAAACATAATAGTACGTAGTATTACTTAACATTCAAGAATCAATGATAATTTAAAACATTTAAAGGATGGAAAGTCCTAAAAAGAACCCTCACATACATTTTTTCACTTTATGTATGCTTATATGTTTGCAAATGGGTTTAAAATTAGTTTTGTAGTATGTTGTGCCAGTACACTTTAAAATAATTTCAGAATCATTTTTATTATGCTAATGTCCATGCTTGGCAACATTGACTATTTTAAAATATATATTATTTTATTTTGTTGTTCAATGAGAGTTGTCCCAACTTTTTTGGACTATTTTAATGTTAAATTCTGAGTAGTGCTCTGAGAGGACAGAGTTCATATAATAAAGGTAGGCTATGATGGCAGTAGAACAAAGTGTGCAAGTGGGTATGTGTGTGTGTGTGTGGGTTAAGGTTTAAGGAAAAGGCAGATGTGATCTGAAGGAGAATGCCT
Organism: Noctilio leporinus; assembly: GCA_004026585.1. NCBI lineage: Eukaryota > Metazoa > Chordata > Mammalia > Chiroptera > Noctilionidae > Noctilio > Noctilio leporinus. Next base: position 670,936 of record PVIW01000181.1, on the reverse strand, counting down.
CCATGACTCACATTTCTGCTGAGCTTACCATCAAAAGGTTCAAAATTAATGACAAAGAAAATGCCCTTTTCCCAAGTATCTCACAAACTTTTATTTTCTCTCCCCACCCCCCAAATAGAAATAATTCAAGTAGCAGGTGGAGAGACAATAAATCTCATAACTCTAGCCAGTAGTAGTTTTGGGCTTAGTATAAATGATACCAGAAAATAATATAACTAAGTAATTAAGTAGATGCAGAGTTGTGTTTTACCTAGTTGGATTTGGTCATAGAGTGAGTGTTTCTTTTTCTTTTTTAAAATGGTGATCAAAATGGCAGGCAGCCATTGGTTTCAGAGATTAATTTGTAATCTTTAGAGTATGCTTCAGCAAGGGCAGCTGATTGGCGGTATCACCTGTCTCAGCAACTGGTAGAATGTTAGTGCTTTTTATCAAGCCTGTAATTTCCCAAAAGGCTTCAAAGATGCATTCATTAAAGTCTTCCATACCAATTGCTTTCTTTGTTCTCTAGGGCACTGTTTTACTAAATGTACCTTTTTACTTTATTTATATGTGTATTTTTAAAAAAGATTCTTTTTACTATTTTCAGAAAGAGGGAAAGGAAGAGATGTAGAGAGGGAGAGAGACATCAATGTATGGTTTGCCTTGCACCTCCAGCTACAGACCTGGGTGGAGACCTGGCTTGCAACCTGGTTATGTGCCCTGGCTGGGAATCAAACCAGGGACCTTTGGGTTCACCCAATCTACTGTGCCACCAGCGAGGGCCTATTTATGTGTGTATTTATATGCTTTATTTATGAAGGTTGTGAAATACAGTTTAAAAAAATTTTAATGATAGCTAGGCCCTCCTCTGTTTGTGGAACCACCACTTTTGCTCAGTAAACACATAATGTTCCCAGATGACAAATTTACCAAGATTGTAATTTCTCTGCATTGCTTTTGTAATTCATATTATAAACAAAACATATCTGCCAATTATGAAAAATGATCTGTTAATGTATTGCAAAATTAACTTAAAGGGTTGGTCATTATAGTCAACTTTCTAGGAAGGTAGTTCTATGTTGCTAGAAATTATTCTCGTGGAAATAAGCATTCTGGTTTGTATTTCAAAGTATATTCAAGTTACACAGATTCATAAACCATTAATTTATATATTATTTGAGGAAGATAATATTTTTGTTAAAACAAGTCTGAACTTCTCAGAGCATCTAAAAATGATGAGGCACATATCTCAGTATAGGTGAAATTTGCATCAATCAAATGTGTTAAGGAAAAGTCAGATGTGAATACTTTCTTGGTTCACAGGCCAGCCTCTGTCCACAAAGCCACACCTGCCAGGACCATCAAATGTGAATAACTTTCTTAAAACATGGCTATGTTTTAATGAACTAGCACTTATATACTAATTTGATAAACACTTGTATTTTAAAAACAAATGAGAACTTTCTAATTTGTCTAATAAATATATGTAAATATATATTGTAAAGTGCTTGAAATTAGAATCAGTTCTTGTGGTATATATCCTTTCTGTCATACATTCATAGTGCCTAGTATCCACTAAATGTTCAGATAAATGAATTTGTATACTTTAGTCCTTTAATAGAAAAGTGCTTGGTGCTCTGGAGGTACCTGGGTATATTACTTGGCCTTGGAAAACTTCAATTTCTTTTCCTATAAAATAAGCAAAATAATATTTACTGTAATGTATGTAGAGTGCCTAGCATGGCATAGTATAGTAGATATTCAGTATTTGTGTTCTTTGCATGGAATCACCCATATATGCATGACTTTTTAAAAAGACAGTTTATATGAAATTGCAAGTGAAAGGGAATTGGGGAATCCTAAATATTCTGTTCTATTCTGCATTTACAGTCCAGATTAAATTGCATGGTGGTTTTGTGAAGGCCATGGGGGTGGTTGTGATGTGAGGAAGGCAGATTGTTGATACTTGGTTCCTTTTAGGACAGGAGAAGGATTAAGCCAGTTACAGCTTGGTTTAGTTATTTCTGTATTTGCTATGATGGAAATGGCACAATAATGACCTAATTTCTAGTTAAGTGACCTCAAATAGAATCAGATTTGTCATGTAGTTTTTTGGGGTAGGAGATTGGGAGAATGGGATACTATTGTAGTATTCTTATAGTTCATGTTCATTCATGAAACAAACACCCTAGGTACTGTAGTAGGCACAGAGTTTAGATCTTAATTTTTAAAACTACTAAAGTATGATCTCTTGAATTAGTCAGTTTCTATTACGGCATGAATGAGCATTCTGCTACCTTGTCACTGAAAAATATTTTTGTTTCAGAAGATTACATCTTATGTGCTATTTTTTGTAGATATATTAATAGTAATACTTTTAGAGAACTTTATATAAAGTACTTTTCATATTTTATCACATTCAGAAATTTAGACTTCTGTATAAGTTACTGTTATTGTTGGTTAGTGAAAGGTTCACTTAAAGTGCCAAAATAAGAATTCTTTCTTAGAGCTTGTTTTGTAACTGCTAAAAATAAATAAGCTAAAATTCCATATGCCTGAAAAGTTGTTTTTAAATTTTGGCATGTGCTGATTTTCTTAAAATTAATGTAGACTCTTTTAAGGAGACAGGTTTTGTCTCACCAAATGGTCTCCTTGATGTTTTTCTTCTCTGATCTTTTTATAGAAACAGATATGATTTGCTGGACACTCTGTCCTTTTGGCAACAACTGGTAGTTCAGTAGCAAGACAAGCATCAGAGAAAGAATGTAAAAATAATACTTTTCAACACTGCCTCCTGGTTATCAGTGCTCAGGGAAAAATAAAACCTAGAATCACAAAAACAAACAAAGTCTCTTTTTTGGACTTTGCTTTTTCTTTTAGGCACTACAATTTCCTTATTTTTATTTTACCTTATAATTTGATTAAAACAATAATCAAGTTCTCTCAGTGTTTCTACTGTAATTCCTTTACTCCCATTCCTTCTTCTATCATTAATTTTTTGGCTCATATTTTCACAATCATATTGAAGCTACTCTTAGTTTTGAAATTCCCTTCACTACAAATGCTTTTTCCCCCACCACTGCCATTTCAAATCCATTCATTCTTCAAACTCATCTTAAATGTCATTTTTTTCCCCATGAATTCAATTGAAGGAACATTCAAATACCTGTCATGTTTAGCAGAATCATATCATATATACATTTAACTTAACCGAATTTTTCAATTAAAGTTGAAAAAATCACCCAACCAGGGAGGGAAATAGCAGAGAATTATTCTCTTCCCCTAGTAAAAAGTGGTTTTGAAACATCTTTGCCAGCAGTAAGCCAACTACTTTTGGTTTTCCACATAACAGTAATTTATTCAATGGTAGAGGAAAACCTAGCTAAGTTGGATTTATATAAAGATATTACGATATGCAAAAACCAATGTGTATTTATGGGCTGTTTTAGGGATTTTTGAGGGGTTATTTTGACCAATTTTTGCCTTACTCTAACTTTAGAACCTTATCTTTGTTCAAGATGTGACTTTACAGTTACAACTATGTTGAACTTGAGTCATTTGCATCATTTAGGACCCTTCTAGGTAACATTTGGATCATTGTTGAATGTTTTATGTGTAGAACTATCTGAGGCAGAGATGACTCGCTTAATTCCTTTTCTGTCTTTATTTTTGCATTTTTGGGGAGATAACTTATATGAATGCAATCATTGCCACAGCAGGGTACAGCAGAAGGAGGAAATGCTATTCCTTTTTATCATGTTCACTTACAGTTTGAAACCGTTGGTATTCTGAAAACTAATTCTAATTGCATGTGACCACAGATATATTGTTGCATTTAGTTTCTATATAAGCTGTAACAGTTCTATCCTAATACAAAGGAATTTATAGACAATCTCTTTTAAACATACAGAGCTAGGTTTTAATTCTATTTGAGATGCTTTAATGAAAGTCATCTTTAGAAATAGAAGCTCTGGCTGGTGGGTCAGTGGATAGGTGCCAGCCTGTGAACCCAGGGGTCGCCGGTTCGATTCCCTACTCAGGGCACATAACCAACTTGCAAGCCAGGTCTCCAGCCAGGTCTGTAGCTGGAGGTGAAAGGCAACCATACATTGATGTTTCTCTCCCTTTGTTCCTCTCTGCCTGCCCTTCTCTCTAAAAATAATGAATAAAATCTTTAAAAAAAAGATATTATTTCCTAATTTCTCCCAACATTTAAAACTTCTCAATGTGTTACATTCTAGTTTTGAAGTTCTTTCTTTATTTAAAATATTTATTTATTTATTTATGATGTTATTTCTTTAATCAGCTTAACAATAACCAACAACCTTTGGACCAACTTATTTCTTTATTTTCAGAGCCATCAGCCAGGGCTCTGAAGTTCTTTCTTAAGGAATAGTTTACATTGGTGTAACAATAAGAATTTCAAAATAGAGTTGTTACATTATTAAATAATATTTTTATGTGGTCATTTGAAAACTAAATGGTGTAGAGAGGGGATTGCAAATAAATTTACAAAGACTTAAAAGTCATTTCAGTGTGTTGAACAGATTTTAAAGTAATTTTCAGGGCCAATTGATAGAAATATCAATTGAGAATATAACTCATTTAGGGCTTTTAATTTTAATTTATTTAACAAGAAGCTTAAGCCCAGCTAAATAGTTATAGAAATTATTATTTGATATTTTGAAGCCTATCTTACATATTTGAATGGAACTAGTCATTACTGAAAAGCTAGAAAAATGAAGTGCTAATCTTAGTGTATTCAGGATGAACCCTCTGTAAAGGTTTGCTATAGATGCTGGAAGAGCCTGTTTTGCTCGAGAAGGAAAAAATTTCAGGAAAGTTGGTAATCTAATTACTAGGCACCGTATTTTTAAAAGATAAATGCTTATAAAGGCTCATCTGTGGCAATAAGTGGGCAAAATAGCCAACCCTAATAATTATTTTTATTTTGAAAGTACATTTATTAAAGCAGGGGGCAGTGAAACAGGGCAGGGCTTAGGATAGAAGAAGCATTAGTGGAGTGCCTAGGCAGGGCTGATTTGGCTCACCGGAGAGTCAGGGAAAAGGGGCCTTACGTTCAGGTTCAGGCGTTGAGGCCTGGGTGAGCTGCCACTGCCCTTTGCTGCCCTGATTGCGAGTCTCATGGGGTCCCTTAGAGTTTAGGAGGTGCTTGCCTGAGAGGGGAAGAGAAAGGTGCGGGCATGCAGCTGGGAGGGGGAGCATGCCCATAATAATTTTTTATGAAGTTATATATTATGTTCATTTCAAAACATGCATTCAGATAGGGAATGTAGTCTGATGATTCTAGTAGAGAGCTGGGAAGTTGGGGGTAGTTCCCCCCCCCCCCCCCACTGGTTTTTCCTTTATATAGAATCAAATTATTTTACATTTAATTTTGGGAAAATTCTTTTTATTTTATATGATACATTATGAGGTAGTAGCTTATTTCCACTTGGTGGTCATGCAATCATAGCCGGTTAGACCTAAAAGAACATCTAGTCCACCCCTCCAATTTGCCTCCAACCCCTATGATAGATGATGAAGATGAAGCTTAGGTAAATTGTATCACTTCAGTTCATTTTAGTTTAGAGGCTGTGCCAGCATAAATTACCCTTATCTTATAGAAGCTTGTCCCTTATTTGTCTTACACTGTTTATTATAAATTTTGAAAGAAATCAGAGAAAGCCTTTTCTATTGGGGAAAATGAATTGTACTACCATGAAATTGTGTGCTACCAGGAAGTTATTACCATGCAGCTGTTGCTGTGATGACAGGCTTGTGTCCCCTGAGAGTGACCAGAACAGCATAGTATAAAAATCATTCTGTTTGCTGCTAAAATAAATAGAAAACAACTGAATTACCCCCCCCCCCCATTTTGTACTTTAATTGAACAGCTTGAAGGCAGTGCCAGGTATAGTTTTAAGTGTTCTATATCCCATAAAATGTGTGAGCATAAACACACACACACAATTTAAAACTATGTATGGACAAACAGAAAACATATGCACATATGTGCACACACATGTTTAAATTATTAGGACATTCACCAGCATAGAAACAGTTTTTCAGGAATAACTTAACTGATTTTCCCAGCATTCTAAATGTAAATATTTTCTGTGGAAATAATCACCAAAATTGTATTGGTTTAATGCTCTGAGAGTAGGGAAGTATTCTGGTTCTTAATTCCCTTTAGCAGTGTGACATACTCTATAGGATTTGATAATTTTAACATGTGACAGGACCAGTTTATAAAAATAACAACCACTATTAGTATTTTATTTCTGGTTGTTTGTTTGTTTATTTATTTATTTATTTAGAAATCAGGCACCTGGTTACCCAAAGCTTCCTTGGGGTCAGAGACAGCTTCATAGTAAACCTCTTGATATTTACATTTCAGTCACTCTAGAAAGTTGGACTTTTTTTTAACAGTAAGGTGCAGTTGCCCCTCCATGTCCCCAACTAGGAATCTGGCCCAACTAGGCATGTACCCTGACTGCATATTGAACCATTGACCCCTTGGTTTGCAGGCTGGCACTCAATCCACTGAGCCATACCAGCCAGGGCTCATTGTGGTTTTAATTTGCATTTCTCTGATAATTAGTGATGTTGAACATTTTTTCATATGTCTACTATCTATATGTCTTCTTTGGAAAAGTGTTCAGACCCTTTGCTCATTTTTTAAATTAGATTTTAATTTTTAGGTGTTGCATTGTATAAGTGCTATATAAATTTTGCATATTAAACCCTTATGGGATATATCATTGATGAATATGTTTTCCTATTCAGTGGGTAACCTTTTCATTTTGTTGATGATTTCCCTTGCTGTGTAAAAACTTTTTAGTTTGTTATAGTCCCATTTATTTTTTCTTTTGTTTCTCTTGCCTTAGAAGATATATCAAGAAAAAGTATTCTTACAAGAAAATTCTGAGATTTTACTGTCTATGTCTTCTTGAATTTTTATGGTTTTGAGTCTTACATTTACATCTTGAATCCATTTTGAGTTCTTATGTATGGTGTAAAAAGGTAGTCTAGTTTAATTTTTGCACATAGTGGTCCAATTTTCTCAATATCATTTATTGAACAGACTATATATACCATTTTATATTCTTGCCTCCTTTGTTGAATATTAATTGACCACATAGGTGTGGGCTTATATCTATACTCTCTATTCTGTTCCATTGATCTGCATGATTGTTTTTATGCCAGTACCATTTTCTTTGATTGGTCTTAGCCTTGTAGCATATTTCCTTCAACTTAGTTCTTTGTCAAGATTGCTGTGGGTATTCTGGGCTTTTTTGTGGTTCCATACAAATTTTTGAAGTATTTTTTTCTAGTTCTATAAAATTCTATAAAATTGATAGGATTGCATTGCATCTATACATTACATTAGGTAGTATCTTTTTATTTTATTTTTTATTTTTTAAAAGATTTTTTACCTGGTTGCAAGCCAGGTCTCCAGTCAGGTCTGTAGCTGGAGGCAGGTGAAAGGCACCCATACATGGCTATTTCTCTCCCACTCTGCCTCTCTCCCTTTCCCTCTTTCTGGAAATAATAAATAAAATCTTCTAAGAAACCCCCCCCCCCAAAAGATTTTTTAATTTATTATTTTCAGAGAGAAAGGAAGGGAGAGAGGCAGAGAGGCAGAGAGGGAGAGAGACATCCATGTATGGTTGCCTTTCACCTGCCTCCAGTCATGGATCTGGCTGGAGACCTGGCTTGCAACCTGGTTATGTGCCCTGGCTGGGCAATCAAACCAGCGACCTTTGGGTTTACAGGCCAGCGCCTTATCCACTGAGCCACCAGCCATGGTGGATATGGACATTTTAATGATGTGAATTCTTCTTATGCTTGAACATGGTATATGCTTCCACTTATTTGTATATTCTTTAGTTTCTTTCTTCAGTGTTTTACAATTTTCTGAGTACAGGTCTTTCACATCCTTGGTTAAATTTATTGCTAGGCATTTGCTTTTCTTTGGATGCAATTGTAAATGGGAGAGTTTCTTTAGTTTTTCTTTCTGAAAGTTCATTATTGGTGTATAAAAATGCAACTGATTTCTGGATACGTGTTTGTATCCTGATTTCTGGATACTTATTTTGTATCCTGCTACTTTAATGAATTCATTTATCAATTCCAGTATTTTTTTGGTGGTATCTTTAGGGTTCTCCATATACAGTATCATGTCATCTACAAATAATGACAGTTTTATTTTTTCCTTTTCAGTTTGGATGACTTTTATTTCTTTTTTGCTGTGGCTAGGACTTCTAGTACTATGCTGAGAGAGGTGAAAGTGGATACTCCTGCTTGTTCCCAATCTTAAGGGAAACACTTGCAGTTTTTGCATATTGAGTATGAGGTTGGCAGTAGGTTTATCATGTATGGCCTTTATTATGCTGAGCTATGTTCTCTATTCCCATTTTGCTGAGAGTTTTTTTTTTTTATCATAAATGGGTGCTGGATTTTTATCAATGCTTTTTCTGCATCTAATGATACGATCATGTGGTGGTTTTTATCCTTCATTTTGTTCGTATGGTGTATTGTTTATTGATTTGTGAATCTTGTATCAAATTTGGAATAAAGTCTACTTGATTATGGTGTATCTTTTTAATGTATTGCTGGATATAGTTTCCTAATATTTGATTGAGGAGTTTAGCATCTACTCTATATTCATCAGGGATATTTACCTATAATTTTTTTTCTTTGTAGCACCTTTCCTGGTTTTGGAATTAGGATAATGCTGGTCTCATAAAGTGGTCTTGGGAGTCTTCTCTCCTCTTGAAAATTTTGGAGTAGTTTGAGAAAGCTAGGTGTTAGTTCTTTGAATATTTAGTAAAATTCACCTGTGAAGTCATACAGCCTAGGCTTTTGTTAGATGTATTTTGATTACTGCATCAATTCTATTAGTTGTAATCTGTTCAGAATCTCTGATTTTTCCTGATTCAGTTTCAGGAGATTGTATGTTTCTAGGAATTTATCTATTTTGTCCATATTGTCCAAATTGTTGGCATACAATTGTAATATTTTCTTACAACCCTTTTTATTGCATGTTTTGTCAGTTGTTACTACTATTTTTTCATTTCTGATTTTATTTATTTTGGTTCTCTCTTTTTTTCCTGATAAGTCTGGTTAAAGATGTACTAATCTTTATCTTTTCAAAGAACCAGCTCTTAGTTTCATTTGTCCTTCTATTGTTTTTTTCCTACTTCATTTGTTTATTTCTGCTTTGATCTTTACTATTTTCTTCCTTCTACTCACGTTGGGCTTTCTTTTGTTTCTTAAAGTGTAAGGTTAGATTGCTTATTTAAGATTTTTTTGCTTTTTGAAGTAAGCCTGTAATGCTACAAATTTCCCATAGGACTGCTTTCACTGTGTCCCATGGATTTTGGGTTGTTGTCTCATTTTCATTTATTTCTAGTTATCTTTTGTTTTCTTCCTTGATTTCATTGTTAATCCCTTTCATTGTTTAGTAATTTATTATTTAGCCTCCATATGTTCATGTGTATTTTTCAGGGTTTTTTTTGTGGGGGTGGGTGGGTGCGTACATTTCTAGTTTCACACCATTATGGTCAGAGAACATGCTTGGTATGATTTCAATCTTATTGAAGCTATTGAGACTTGTTTTGTATCTTAACATGTGATCTACCTTAGAAAATGTTCCCTGTTCAAATATACATTTGAAAAGATGTATATTCTGCTGCTATGGGGTGAAATGCTCTGAAGATATCAATTAAATCCATCTAATCTCTTGTACCACTTAAGGACTCTTATTTCCTTGTATTTTCATCTGGAAGACCTATGCGTTGATGTCAATAGGCTGTTAAAATTTCCTCCTGTGGTCCTGACTGGTGTGGCACAGTGGATTGAGTCATGGCCTATGAACCTAAAGGTAGCTGGTTTGATTCCCAGGCGTCAGGGCATGTGCCTGGGTTGTGGGCCAGGTCCCCAGCTGAGGGTGTATGAGAGGCAACCAGCTGATGTATCTTTTGAACACTGATGTTTCTCTCCCCTTCTTCTTCCCTTCCTTTCTATGAAAATAAATAAAATCTTCAAAAAAAATTTTTTTTCCTTCTGTGACTGTGTTACTGTTCATCTCACCCTATATGTCCGTTAAGGTTTGCATTCTATACAGTGGTACCTCAGTTCTCGTCAACTTCAGAACTCGTCAAACCTTGTACTAGTCACATTTTGACAAGGAAAATGTTTTAGCACTCAGTGCTTGCTCACTACTCATCACACCTGCTAGAACTTACATGAGTCACAATGCCACCCTCTAGAGAAAATCCTTCCTCACCCATCACCTGCTTGCCATTCAAGTACCAAGGTGAACACCATTTAGGTGTTCCTCTGTTGGATGCATAAATGTTTACACTTATAATCTCTTGTTGGATTAATCCCTTTAGCATTAGGTAATGTCCTTCCTCTCGTTGTGGCCTTTGTTTTGAAGTCTGTTTTGTCCGATATAAGTTGCTACACCAGCTTCCCCCCTTTCTATTTGTGTGAAATATCTTTTCCATCCCTTCATTTTTAGTCTTTGTGTATCTTTAGTTCTAAGGGGAGTCTCTTGTAGTCAGCATATGTATGGATATTGTTTTGTCCTCCTTTCAGGTCTCCTATATGCTTTTGATTTGTGCATTTAAGCCATTTACGTTTAAAGTAAGTATTGATATACATATTTATTGCCATTTGATTATTTTAACTATGCTCCTCTTTTTGTTGTTGTTCTTCACCTTTTTTTTTCTTTTCTTCACCCTTTAAAATTTCTTGAAGTACTACTTTGCTTGTAGCTAAATCCATTAGCTTTTTCTTATCTGGGAAGCTCTTTATTTCTTCTTTAATTATAAATGATAGCTTTGCTGGGCACAGTAGCCTTTGTTGTAGTTCTTTGCTTTTGATCACTTTGAATATTTCCTGTGAATCCCTTCTGGCCTGTAATGCTACTGTTAAGAAATCAGCTGTCAGTCTCATGGGAGCGTTCTTTTAGGTAACTGTCTTGCTGCTTTTAAAAATTCTTTGTTTTAACCTTTGGCATTTTAATTATGATGTGTCTTTGCATGGACCTTTTGGTTTTATTCTGGACTTGTCTGTCATTTTTTATTTTTAAGATTTTATTCATTATTGTTATTATTTTTTTTTTTTTAGAGAGAAAGGCAGGGAGGGAAGAAGAAAGGGAGAGAAACATCAGCGTATGATTCCTTTCACCTGCCTCCAGCTGGGGGCCTGGCTTGCAACCTGGTTATGTGCCCTGGCTGGGAATTGAACCAGTAACTCGGGTTAACCAGCTGGTACCAATCCACTGAGCCACACCAGCCGGGACTTGTGTGTCTTTTTTTTTTCATGCAGTTAGGGAAATTCTCAGCCATTATTCAACTAGGTTCTTGATCCCTTGCTCTCTCCTCCTTTTACTAATGCTATAATGTGGATGCTATTATATCTTCATGCTGTCCCAAATGTTCTTTAAACCATACTCATTTATTTTTATTTTTTAAAGATATTATTTATTATTTTGAGAGAGAGGGGAAGGGAGAGAGACATCAATGTATGGTTTCCTTTCACCTGCCTCCAGTCGCGGACCTGGCTGAAGACCCGGCTTGCAATCTAGTTATTGTGCCCTGGCTGGCAATTGAACCAGCGATCTTTGGGTTTGCAGCCCAGAGCCTTATCCACTGAGCCAGAGCTTCTGCTATTAAACCATACTCATTTTAAAAAATTCTTTTTTCTTTTTGCTCCCCTGATTGTGTATTTTCTGCTACCTTGTCTTCCAAATCTCTGATTCAGTCCTCTGTTCACTTAACCTACTGCTTAGTCTTTTGTTGTATTCTTTATTTCAGAAATTATATTCTTCACTTCTCATTGGTTCTTGTCATGGTTGCTATGTTTTGTTTTATGCTTACTGTCTCTCTGTTGAAGTTCTCACTAAGCTTCTTGAACATCTTTATAACCATTCTTTTGAACTCTATATCTGGTAAATTGCCCACCTCCATTTCATTTAGCTCTTTTTTTCTGGAGATTTCTCCCTTTCTTTCGTTTGGAGCATACTCCTCATTTTGGCTGCTCCTTTGTGTTTATTTCTGTGTATTGAGTAGATCTGCTATGACTCCTAATTCAGTCTGTCCAAGATTCTGCCTGGAGTTCATGCTCAGTAGGGCAGGGCTACTGGAGTGGGGGTGGGGTGGGCCTAGTGGGTCTCCTCTGAGAAGGAGGTGCTAGTGGAACATGGGCAAATATGGGAGGAGTGGGCCCCAGAGGCACACAGCTCAGCCTGTCTTGGATTTTTCCCAGACTTCAGCAGGGCCACCAGGAGTGGTGAGGTTAGGCCACATGGATGTTTGATGGTGAGGCTAGAAGGTCTCCTGTAAGGGGGAGGTCCCAGTCAGTTTTATGAGGTAATGAGGGAGATGCCTCCACCCCAAAGCCACACACTTAGTCACTGACACCCCCTGAGTGTGCCCAGATCTTTATACCCTCACCCAGGCAGCTGACTTTTCAGCATGGCTGGGTCTGTGCATGATTGGGGAACAGGGAGTCAGTCCAGAGGGTGGGGCTATTTCATTCCCCAGGCCAATGCTCTAAGAAGGCTAGTGCTCCCCCCAAGAAAGATGATGTCTGTGGTATGAGAGAGTGACTCAGGGGTCCCCACAGCTATCCCCTCAGTTCTCTCCCAAGAGACACAAACTTCAGTAAGAGCATTTCTTAATTTATAGAATTCAGAAACCTGACTTTAATCTTAACAGTTTTCTTAGTATTCATACCTCTATACCAGATGGCTATTCTCCTGTTTCATATTATTAATTCATTCAGTAAAACACTGAGCAGATCTTTGGTTCTCGGCACTGTGCTATAATTTACATCAGTGAATATAGGGCCTTACCATCTCATGGGGAGACAGGTGTTAAAGAGATAATTATACAAAGTTGAGTTTTAAGAAACTTATAGGGTTTATTAGCAAATATGTTAAAGATGAGGCTAGCCTACCAAATAAAAGTCATTTAAACAAGGCAGAAAACTTATGAGATTTCTGAATGTTAAACTGTGTTAATTGATTTCAGAATCATCAAACTATCACCCTACATTGCTAATACCTTATAAATTACAGCTCTTCTGTGGTACTTAACAAACTGTCAAGTGCTAAGTGATACGGATAGATATTTTTAATTTTGGTATTTTTATTGCTTATTTCAACAACCTATATACAAATGATTACTAAATCACTTTTATTATTTTTTATTTGAAAATAATGTTTTAGTAATGTTATTCTAAATTGTTTTGCTACATTCTAAATATGTGTATGTTTAAAGTAATAATTGTTTTCAGAGTTTATTTTCTCTCTTATTGAATGGCTTCCAAAAATCTAAATTTTATAAATTTTCATTTAGAATCAACTCCTCTATTTTATTTATTTAAGATTTTATTTGTAGAGAGGGAGAAAGGGAGAGAAAGAAGGGGAGAGAAACATTGATGTATGAAAGAAATATCAATTGGCTGCCCCCTGGCATGCCCCCAGCTGGGAACCTGGCCTGCAATCCAGGCATGTGCCCTCTTTAGGAATTAAGTCTGTGATCTTTTGGTTTACAGGACAATGCCCAACCCACTGAGACACACCAGTCAGGAATAAATTCTGTACTTTAGAGTTAGCACAAAAGGTAGTCTGCACTTTTATTTGAGTAGAGAATAACAATATTTGTAGTGTATAGATTAACATCTAAGGCTTAATAAATTGTAAACTGTTTATAGTAGATTTGAAATTTGCTAGTAAGTAAACATAAGGCATACATTTCAGATGATTAAAATTATAGCCATATTAACTACCTTTATCAGCCTTGGAATTGTTCTTCAAATGATTGTATGTTTTTGTATACAGTGAAGAGCTGACTTTTATAAAATCTTTTCACATGCTTGCATTTTTAATTAGTAATGCAGATGATTGAAATATAATCTAGGATTTTAAGGTGTATTTTAGAAGAGAAATGTAAGGGTTGCATATTTTCACATTATTGCTTATTTCAACAACAATCAATATACAAATGATTACTAAATCACTTTCTCTTACTATTTTTTACTTGAAAATAAATTTTAGTGAAGTAAAAATATTAGTTAAACTAATGATGTGGTTTGCATGCATCCCCCTCCCCCTGGTCTGGATATTTACCTTAGGTTTTATGATTTGTTGTGTCTTCCTTTGCCCTGCATACTTACCCTCAAAGCTTCATTGGTGACTTATATGGCAACTGTAACAAAAATTGGGAGGACCCCAGTTTTGTGTTATACTATTGAAAGCCAGCAAATTATACTTGAATTACCTTACCAAGTGTGTGTATGTTTCTCAAGACTTATTGCTTATATATTTGCCTCCCCCAAAATCTTATTCTTGTGAATCTGATCATCATTTTGATGGTGAAGCTAGCATAGTTTTTCTTGAGTAAATTTTATATTTTTGGCTGTATTTACTGAAAATTTCTATTTGAATATTCCTTAGTTAGCAATTTTGAATTGATTTGAACCATCATCTTAACCTATTTATTTTATAAACAACTTTATTGAGGTGTAATATGCCATAAAATTATTCACTTAAAATATACAATTCACTGATTTTTGTACATTTTGCAGTCATTACACATCCACACTTTTAGCCTCATTCTACTTTTTGTTTCTGTAGTTTTACCTTTTCTGGACATTTAATATAAATAGAATCATAAAATATGTAATCCTTTGCCTATCTTCAATTTTACTTAGCATAGTGTTAAAATTGATCCAGCCATGTAATATGAAAAATATTGAAGAAGATAACAGGAAACATTGTACATAGGACATTGATGCCTCAGTCTCCTTCAAAGTAGGCACACAGTTCCTTCAGCATCTCTTTCTCTGTTCAAAACACTCTGCAGAATCCTTTGTTGGAATTGCCACCAGCTGCTCACCGTATTATCCTGAATCTCACTGACACTCTGTAATGTTTTCCTTCTCAAAGGTGATTTTAGTTTTGGAAAATCCAGAAGTTGCAGGGTGCCATATCTTGGCTTTATGGGGACTGAGTCACTTGGGTGATTTAATGTTTTACCAAAAAACTGCACAAAATTATCATGACAGTATGTGCTGTGAGTGGGCATAGTGTCATGATAAAGCTGCCAATCACCATTTGCCCATAGCTGTGGCCATTTTCATTCTGTTGCATCAACTGATGGCCATTGAGGTAGTATTACTTATAAGTATGGCCTGGAGGGGCATTCTAGTGATGGGTGACACCTTTCCAATCAAAAAACAGTTAGCATGTCTTAGTCTTGCTGTGCCTTCTTTGGGTGTGGAGAACCAAGCAACTTCCGTTGGGACAAATGGGCCTTTGTTTCTGGATCACAGCCATAGACACAGGATTTATCTCTGGTTATGACCCTTTTGAAGAAATTTGTTATTTTGGTAGTGGTTTGAATCAAGTCATTAGCAACTGCAGCACAATGTTCCTTCTGCTCTGGTAGCAGAAGCTGTGGAATGAATTTTGCCACTACAAGTTTCATGTCAAGACCCTGCATCAGAAACTAGGACACAGTAATTTTTGGAATCCCCAGATTAGCTTCTACTTCTCATAGTCAGTTGCCAGTCTTTGTCCCTTGCAGCCTGTACATGTTCAACATTCTCAGGTGTTCTGCTTGTTGCAGGCCTTCCAGAACACAGAGCTCTTTCAACAGATTCTCAACCATCTTTGAGGAACTTGTGCCACAATTTTATTTGTGCTGCACACATTACATCATCCCTGAAAGCCTTCTGACATCTGAATAGCTTCCATGGAAGAATGTTCAAGCTTAATGCAAAATTTAATAGATTCATTGCTCTGCTCACTCAGTAATTTTGAATGTGATGGTACACATGCTCACTCAGTGGCATCTATTGTCCCCACTGACTAGTACAGTGAAGTCGTCATTGTTCACGGATGCACATTCCAGTCCACTCTTTCTGGCTGCCAGGTTACATGGATGTCATGCATGGATGTCTTATTATATTAACAATGGTTGGACTTTTTCCTGACTTCATATTCATATTGTATGAATATACCTCATTTTGTTTATCTATTCACCACTTGAGGGAAATTTAGATCGTTTTCACTATTTGGATCCTATGAATAATGGTGCTGTGAACAGCCTTGTTCAAGCCCTGGAGTTGGTCGTATGTCTTCATTTCTCTTGGGCTGGTGCTTATGAATGGAATTGCTAAGTCATACAGTAAACTTATTTGTAAATTTAAGACAAACTGAAATTGGTTGCTTAAGTCAAAGTGGTTGTATCTTAGTACACTCTCATCAGTTACATTGAAGTGTTGCAATATCTCCACCTTCTTAGTAGCACTTTTTTTTTTTAAAGGTTTTATTTGGAAACAATTTCAAACTTATAGGAAAGTTGCAAGAATAGTATGAAGAAATCTTGAGTATTACCTCCCAGAAATCCCACTCAAATCTCATCAAGAATGTCCTTTATAGCAAAAGGATATAGAAAAGAATCACATGTTGTATTAACATGTCCTGTCTCTGTAGTCTCCATCAACCTGCAAGAGCTGTTCTTTTTTAACTTTCATACTTGAATATTATTTTTTTATCATAGGCCAATCATTTTGTGGAATCTCCATCAACATGATGTGTTCAGCATTTCCACATGATTAGACCTGGGTTATACTTTTCAGTCAAAATACTATGGACATGGTCCTATATCATGTGGATTTGTTCTAGCACTATGGTATTAATTTGATTGTTGATCAAAGTTGTGTCCACCATGTTTCTCCACTATTAGTAAGAATTTTGTAGGGGGAATAATTTGAAGTTAGGTGAAGTTCCATTCTTCATCCCTCTTCATCAACTAGTTTTGGCATCCATTGATCATTTTTGCCTGAATTATATAGCACTGGTTGCCAAATACTGATTTCCTAATTCTGTCCATTCTCAGGTGACATGATATCATAAGGAAACACTTTCTCTTCTCTCTGTTTTTTTCCATTTATATATTTATGTCATTGTGGACTCACTGATTTCTGTTATTCAATGAGTTATAATCTGGTACTCCCATTATTTATTTTGATGCTCATATTGTCTCAGGTTTTTCCAGTGAGAGTCCCTTTAAGTTAGTTTCTTTGTCTTTTTTTTTGTTTTTTTTTTAATGTCTTCATCATTCTTTGAGCACTTTCTTACTTAGTAGAATAATAATACTTTTTGAGGATCACCTTGATCTTTTCCTGTCCTAGTCCTGGAATCATCCATTTTTCTGAGTAGTCTCTCTTTATTTTTTAACATGTTTTATTGATTATGCTATTATAGTAGTCCCAGTTTTTCTCCTTTTGCCCTTCTCCACTTGGTACCCTACATTCCCTCCAGCAATCCCCCCACCTTAGTTCATGGTATTGAATTTAGTTCAATCTCCCCACCTTATATCCATAGGTCATTCATGTAAGTACTTTGGCTCCTCCATTTCCTATACTGTTCTTAACATCCCCCCCATCTATTCTGTACCTACCATTTTATACTGCTTAACCTCTGGATCTTTTTCTCCATTCTCCCCCTTTCCCCTCTCAGCTGATAACTCTGCAAATGATCTCCATACCTATGATTCTGTTTCTCTTCTGCCTGTTTGCTTAGTTTGTTTTTTTAGATTCAATTATTCATAGTTGTGCATTTATTGCCATTTTAATGCTCATGGTTTTGATTTTCTTTTTCTTAAATAAGTCCGTTTAACATTTCATGTAATAATGGCTTGGTAATGATCAACTTCTTTAGCTTTGCCTTGTCTGGGAAGCACTTTATCTGCCCTTCTATTGTAAATGATAGCTTTGCTGGATAGAGTAATCTTTTTTTTCATCACTTTGAACACTTCTTTTTGGTCTCTTCTGGCCTGCAAAGTTTCTTTTGGGAAATGAACTGACAGTCTTATGGGAACGCCTTTGTAGGAAACTATCTACCTTTCTCTTGCTACTTTTAAGATTCTCTCTTTATCTTTAACCTTTGGCATTTTAATTATGACGTGTCTTGGTGTGGTCATCTTTGGGTCCACCTTTTTTAGGACTCTGTGTGTCTTGTATGTCTATTTCCTTCACCAAATTAGTAAAGAAGTTTTCTTTCATTATTTTTTCAACTGAGATTTCAATTTCTTGCTCCTCCTTTTTGCCTTCTGGCATCCCTATGATTTGAATGCTGGTATGTTTGAAGTTGTCCCAGACGCTCCTTAGGCAGTCATGTTTTGTTTTTGTTTATTTTTTAATCCTTTTTTCTTCTTGTTGTTCTTATTGAATGTTTCTTTTTTCCCTTGTGTTCCAAATCATCCATTTGATTCTTGGCTTCTTTCACTTCACTGTTGGTTCCCTGTAAATTTTTCTTTTTTTTCACTTAGTGTGACCTTCATTTCTGCCTGGGTTTCTTTTATGCTGTTGAAACACACAGTGTGTTCCTTTAGCATTCTGAAAACCATTGTTTTGAACTATTCATCTTATAGATTGCTTACCTCCATTTAGTTTAGTTTTTTTTTTTTTTCTCTGGAGTTCTGTTCTGTTCTTTTTTGGGAGTCCATGTTTCTGTGTCTCTTCATTTTGGCAGCCTCACTGTGTTTGTTTCTATGTATTTGGTAGAGCTGCCTTGACTCCCTGTCTTAGTAGTGTGGCCTAATGTAAAAAAGCACACTGGTAAGTTGGTTGGGGTAGAGCCTCAGGTGATCACCAAGGTGGGGCAACCCATGTGAACTAGGTTGACGGAGTCTCAGATATGATGTTTCCACTCAGTAACTCTGTGTGTGGGGAGAGCTCAGAAAAAGGACAATTTCATTGCCTGGCTCCTGGAGTTTTGTTCCCCCAAAGTCACCCTATCACCAGACACTCCATTTCTCTCTGTATGTTACTATTGCCCTTCTAGTTATTGCCCTGGTCCTGGAGCCCAGATACAGTGAGTCCGTATAAGTCTGTTGTGGGCCCTTTAGTAGGAGACTCCCGAGAATCCTGCAATTTCTCTGCCACTCCAGTCGCCACTGGTTTTTATAGCCAGAAGTTATGGGGACATATCTACTTGGCACTGGAACTCTTGGCTGGGTGATTTGGTGTGGGGCTGGGATCCCTTGCTCCTGAGATATCCCTCCTGATTTTTATCCTCCACATGTAGGATTGGTGTGGCTGAATGTCCTTGCCTCCCTGTGTCCTTGCCACCCCTCTTACCCATCTGGATGAGTGTGACTTTTGAAATTCTTTGATTTTCAGACTTCCATTCAGCTTAATTTTCTGGCAATTCTGGGTGATACTTGTTTTGTAGTCTAATTCTAATTTTTGCTGTTGTTGTGCAAGGAGTTGAGCTATGTTTACTTACACTTCCATCCAGAAGTCCTCAGTAACACTTGTTATTGTCTGGCCTTTTGATTATAGCCAATCATTCTAGAGAGCGTGTAATAGCATTTCATTGTGGTTTTAATTTGCATTTTTCTGAAGATTAATGATGTTGGACATCTTTCCATGTTCTCATTAGTCATCTGTATATTTTCTTTGGTGAAGTATCTATTAAAACCTTTTGCCTATTAAAATTGTTTTTGCACTTTTAAAGAAATTAGGCACTTATAACAGTAATTTATTTATATTCTGGATACAAACTGTTTATAAGGCATGTGATTTGTAAATATTTTCTCTTAGGCTTTAAAAAAAAACTTTTATCATTGAAAATTTTCTCTCCTAAGGGTCTAACTTTTTACTATAAAAGTTTAAATTAATCTTGAAGCATTTTCTGGCTATAACTTAAGCTATGTTATACTGAAATTAATTACTAAAGTCAAAGTGGTTGCATCTTAGTATACTCTCTTCAGCTATATGGAAGTGTGTATCTCCACATTCTTAGTAACACTTTTTAAAAAAGGTTTTATTTGGAAACAATTTCAAACTTACAGGAAAGTTGCAAGAACAGTATGAAGAAATCTTGTGTATGCCCTTCCAGAAATTCCCACTGACGTTTCATCAAGAATGCCTCTGCCTACCCCCATCTCCTTATATACCCATTCTCTGATCATGTTCATTTGTCATTTTCGCAAGACACATCATAGGCTCTGGTAATAATTGTTGTCGTCCCCATCTCCTTGCTTTTGTAGACTTCGTCTTCCCTCTTAGGTCTCGCATAGGACTTATGGTTTCATTCTTCTCTATTTTATTGATTCTTCTGCTCTTTTGATTTTCTATAATTTTTCAAGTACATACCATATCATTTGATACCAACTCATATTTAATTCAGATATGATTCACTGCTGTATCATAGTTTGATTTTCTTAATCTGAATCTTCCCTTTTTCTAGTAATTTAGAATAATATCATGTTTAACAGTTTTGGTGGAAGTATCATTTAGTCCGTTGATGATTTTTAAGAAAATCTTAGTTATATCACTGCTTTGTCCTCTTCAGTTCTTCCCAAGCTTTGGATTTGAGAAACTTAGCATATGTCTTATACCAGTTATTTTTTTTGTGTGTGTGTGGGGGTGCTTTTGGGATAGGATAGACTAAATATTACAAGGCCAGGTTTACATCATTTATGATCTTTGTCTTATCATTTTCATGGTAAACAGAATTACCACTGAGTAGTTTCTTTCTAAATATTTATTTCACTTTAACTGCCGTAATTAAAATTTTCTTTTTTGAACTTACAGTATTTTGACTATATGTAAGTTATTGGAATTTTTATAAAACATTGTTTTAAACCATTTAGGAATTACTTATTAACCTCAAAGTTTTATTGTTGTTTTTTAAGTAAAAAATATTTTACTTATTTATTTTTAGAGAGGGGGAAGGGAAGCAGAAGGAAGAGGAGAGAAATTCCAGTGTGTGAGAGAAACATCTATCTGTTGCTTCTTGCATGCCCCCAACCAGGGACCTGGCCTGCAACCAAGGCATGTGCCCTGACCAGGAATCAAACCAGCAACCTTTCAATTTGCACTCCGGTGCCCAATCCAGAGCCATACCAGCCAGTGCTAACATGAAAGTTTCAAATTGAGCAACCATGATTATATTGTCTGAAAATAGGTACTAAAAGGCAGTATGGTATAGTAGAACCCACACTGGACAGAAATTAGGATATATGACACTATTTGACTTTAGGAAAATGTACATTTTGGGAGTCTTTATTTTTTTTAATCCATAAAATAAGGAAGTTAGAGCAAAAGAACATGGGTTTTAGAATTTGATAGACATGGTTCCTAATCCTCAACCTGCCATTAATTATAGTGTGACCTTGCTGAATAACTTACCTAAACTACTCTTTCACATCCATAAAGGGTAAGAGTATTTATCTCATACCTGCAAACAACAGCTCCGACAAGGGGTTAATATCCAAAATATATAAAGGATTCATACAACTCAACACCAGCAAACAAACAATTCGTTTTAAAAATGGGCAGAGGGCCCTGGCTGGTAGCACAGTGGACAAGGTGCCAGCCTGCTAACCCAAAGGTCACTGGTTCGATTCCCAGCCGGGGCACATAATCAGGTTGCAAGCAAGGTCTCCAGCCAGCTCTGTAGCTGGAGGCAGGTGAAAGGCAACCATACATTGATGTCTCTCTCCCTCTCTGCCTCTCTTCCTTTCCCCCTCTCTAAAAATAATAAATAAAAAAACTCAAAACCACCTTTAAAAAATAAACAAATGAAAAAATTAAAAATGGGCAGAGGATCTGAACAGATACTTTTCCTAAGAAAACATACAAATGTCCAACAGATAGATACACAAGTATGAAAAGATGCTCAACTTCACTACCTTTTAGGGAAATGCAAATCAAAACTACAATGAGATTCTTCCTCATACCTGTTAAAATAGCTATTATTAACAAGATAGGCTGGCTTCTTCTTAACTTACGTAGTGCTCTGGAGTCAGGTTCATTTCTCAGAAATTGGATTACTGTGAGATAGTATAAGATTTGGCTTGACAGTTTACTATTTATTTAAAAAGGCCATGAAACATGAAGGTTAAGGGTTAAAAGAATGTTAATAAAGTTTTCCAACTATTTCATTTTTATTCTCTTCTCCTTTATGTTATTCCAGTAAAGTAAATGAGTAAATCAGACTATTCAAAACCCATCTTTCAAAGTTGCATAAAAGATATTTAATGTAAATATTACAACTTTAATCATTTTTTAATGTACATTTTTAGCATTACATCCATTTTCACATTGTTGTGTATCTGTTACCACTGTCATTCATTTTCCTAACAGGGTCAACATATTTCATTAGCACCTATTCAAAAGCTTGAAGAAGCTCTATATGAATACCAGCCACTGCAAGTAGAGACATGTGGACCACAAGTTCCTGAGTTTGAGATGCTGGGAAGACTTGGGTAAGTGCCCAGAAGAAGTTGCCCTTGAGGAGCTGATGTTTAGTGCTTTGTGTTTACCTTTTTTAAGTGATATTTTAACATTATTAGATTTTGAGTTTACAGAATTTTATACTACTTTATAAAGAGTGGTGCTTTATACTAAGTTAATACTTTATTTTCTATATGGTTTTGTTAGTTTTTTTGATATTGCATTTGTATTACTTCCTTTTTAAGGCCATACTTAGCTGCCATACTGAAGTAACTGTTCATTTTCAGCTTACTTTGTTTTTTAAAAGAAAAAAGGGCTTAAGTTAGTCAGTAGTATGCCAGTAAAAATAGGAGAGTTGAGCTCCTTGCCATGAAAAAGATTAGATTTACTCACTGTCTACTATCTACAGTAAAGCTGTATTTGTGAGAAATTAGACACAGAATATATATTATGAAAAGGTATAATGTAGGAGTGACCAGTGGCTCAAAAGTCATATTCATTCATTTTGAAAATGAGTGTGGGATTGTGGCTTTTGTGAGTGACAAATTTGATCATCCTGTTTCTCAGGGGTGCAGGTGGGTATTTTGTATACTTGAAGAATACAGGCATAGACTTTGTTGGATGGAGCAAATCATATTTTGTTGTGGTGTTTCAACATAGATTATCGAATGAAAAGATGATCCAGAGTTGGTTTTCTGACAAAATAAAATAGTGCAAAGGCATAATTGAAAAGAAAATAATCACTACAATGGAACCAGGTAATTAATTTTAAAAAATGCTAACAGCAAGAATAAGATAAATGAAACACATAAAATCTACGTGTCTTTAAAACCAAAGTCTTGAAGATGATATATACTGGGTGCGTGCGATTAATTGGCACAATTTTAGTAAAATAAACAACATACCACAAAAGTGTTCTATTTTGAAATAAGTTTATCCTTATATGAAAATGCATAATCATAGCCATTATTTTTTTGATTGTTCAAAAAGTCTCCATTTGCTGCAATAATAGACTTGATTCGACTTCAGAATCTTGAGTGCACTTTAATTAACTTTTCTTTATCCATGGACATCATAATGTTTTCAATCTTAGGTTTAACAGTTTCTTTATTGGAATGAGGTTGTTTATAACTTCTCTCTCACAAATGCTGCATACATAATAGTCTAAAGAATTTGCATCTGGTGAACTAGGTGGCCAGATTTCCTTTGACCAGAATTCAGGAACATTGACACAAATTCTTGCACCTTTTTGGCATTACGTGCGATGCACTGTCTTGTTGGAAGATAAAATGATGTCCATTTGCAACTTGCTTCACCCATGGTGCAATTACTTCTTTCAAAACGTCAAGGTAAATAAACACCCTGGATCTTCATTGATGATCTCCTGGACTCTGTGTGCAATATCTGGACCTGTGTGATCCTTGTGTACCTTATGCACTTTCCTTGTTGGTGTGGCGACATCAGGATCAGCATCATACACTTTCTTCATGTTGTCAACTGTATGTAAAGGAATGTTCTTAAAGTCCACAATTTCCTTAGCACTTTGTCCTGTATGCAGTCCAGAAACTATGGTTGCTCTAACATCGTATTCTTTCGACATGATGGTTGCTCTCAGAATTTAATACTTTATATCTGAAACAATGATGTTAAATAATAACCTCAAGAACATAGTTTTTAAAAATTAATAAGAAGCATGTGAAATGAGATGCAAAGTTATTGCCAATTGATCACGTGCACCCTGTAGTATTTTACATATGAACATGGAGGCTCCAAGGTCAAATTACTATTAAAGTGAAGATAATATACATATTTGCTATTTGGTAGATCTTATGATTTTCTTTAGTACTGTGTACTCTTAATGTCCTATAATCTCCAAGCATAAAGTCAAGAGGATGACAGATTTTTCAAATAGTTGGCCTAAATGCTGAAATAGGTTTAGGAGACAAACAATACTGTAAAAAGTTGTAAGTGATTTAGACATTGATTTGTTATCTCTTATTGGTAACGAAGAGCCAGTATTCTGTATTCTGTGTCTCTAAAATAAGTTTTCTTAAAGTCTTTACTGTTTTTTTTTTTTTTTTTTAAGATTTTATTCATTATCTTTAGAGAGAGGGGAAGGGAGGGAGGAAGAAAGAGAGAGAAACATCAGTATATGGTTGCCTTTCACCTGCCTCCAGCTGGGGACCTGGCTGTAGACGTGGCTTGCAATCTGGGTATGTGCCCTGACTGGGAATTGAATCAGTGACACTTGGGTTCGTAGGCTGGTGCTCAGTCCACTAAACCACACCAGCCAGGGCCTAAAGTCTTTACTTTTATGTCAGTGAAGACAAGTGTTTAAATAATATTCCTCTGTTATAGGCTGATGCATTTTCCAATAATTTTGTCATTAAAATTACATTCAAAAGATCATGGAAATGGCCATGTATAATAATAATGTATGACAACAATTAATACAGTGGATAGGAACAGGGTAAAAACTGCGGTTGTAATGTTCTTATATTATGTGTGAATTGGTATAATAGTATCTGGAGATGGACTATTATAAGTTAAAGATGTTGAACATAAGCTCTAGGGCACCTAATAAAATGTAAAACAGTGAAATTGTCAATAAGTCAATGAGAAAATAATGAGATAAAAAATGGAGATCAGGAGAAGAGAGGCAAAAATAAATGCAATAATTAGGAAACACATAGCATGGTGGTAGATTTAATATTAACTATATTTGTGATTATATTAATTGTAAATGTTCTTAACAAACATCCAAAAGGCTTTCTGAAGTAGTGGATATATGAGGCCTGTCTCAAAAGAATCAGCCATGCAAACTGTTCTAATTATATTGACATTGGCTCCATACTTTCAGGATATACTTCATATTCTATCAGTGCTATTGAAGATAGTAGCCACCAGTTATGTTTTAAATGAGCATTTGAATGTGCCTAGTGCAATTGAATAATTGAATTTTAAATTTCATCCAGTTTAACTTAAACATATGTGGCTTGTGGCTACCATATTGGATCACACAGGGTCTAAATACGCCAAATGATAGGCTGAGATTTCCGGATTAGATTTAAAAAAGCAAGATTTACTGTGTTTTCTACAAAGATCTTGCATTATATATAAAGATACAGTTTCCCTGTGCTTTCAAAGTTTCTTTGAACTTCTTGAATCTATAATTCATTATTTTAATTTTTGTAAATATCTCAACTATTAATCTCTTTTGCTCCATTTTTCTGATTTCATTCAGAGATTATGGTTTCACATATGTTAGACCTTCTGACATTGTTTTACAGTTCTTGGATGCTCTGTTTTGTGTTTTTAAACCATTTCTTTAATTTGTGTTTCAGAAGTTTGGATAATTCCTCTTGTCCTATCTTCAGATTTATTTATTCTTTTTCTGTGTATCTTTGCTGATAGTCCATCAAAGGAATACTTTGTTACTGTAGTTTTCATATATTATGTTTCTATTTCACTCCTTTTTGTAATTTCCATCTATTTGCTGGAATTCCCTATATACTTACAGGTTATCTACCCTTTTCACTAGATCCTTTAACTTTTGTTATTTTATAGTGCCTCTTTGATACTTTCAACATCTCTTGGTCAGGTTCTATTGACTATTTTATGCCTTGTTGATAGATTTGGTTTTCCTGCTTTCTTACGTCTATTGTAATTATTGCAGGCATATTGGACATTTTATCCAAAAGAACAGTAGAGATTGAGATAAATAATATTTCTATCCAGGAATATTAATGACCTTGTTTTCTGTCAGGCCATTAGTGTAGGGAGTTAAGTACTAAATCTGTAATTTGATCTCATTTGGGTTTTATGGTTGCTCTAGTTACCATTAGAATAGCATGGCTTCAGGACTTAAATGTAAGCCCTGCCACCATAAAAGTCCTAGCGGAAAACATAGGAAGTAAAATTTCAGATAATCTTCCACCGAAATATGTTCACTGATACTTCTCCAAGGGCAAAGGAAGTAAAGGAACAAATAAACAAATGGGACTATATCAAACTAAGAAGTTTCTATTTAGCTAAAGAAAACACCAGCAAAATTAAAAAGGAACCAACTGTATGGGAAGACATCTTTGCCAATGAAACCTCAGACAAGGGTTTGATATTCAAAATATATAAAGAACTTTTGCGACTCAACACCAGGGCGACAGACAGCCCAATTAAAAAATGGGCAAAAGACCTGAACAGACACCTCTCTGAGGAGGACATACAAAGGGCCCAAAGGCATATGAAAGAATGTTCAACATCACTAGCCATCAGAGAGGTACAAATTAAAACCACAATAAGATACCACCTTACGCCTGTCAGAATGGCAATCACCAACAAACAACAAGTGTTGGTGAGGATATGGAAAAAGGGGAACCCTCATGCACTGTTGGTGGGAATGCAGACTGGTGCAGCCACTATGGAAAACAGTATGGAATTTCCTCGAAAGACTAAAAATGGAACTGCCTTTTGATCCAGCAATTCCATTACTAGGATTATACCTGAAGAATCCTGAAACACCAATTCAGAAGAACCTATGTACCCCTATGTTCATAACAATGCTATTTACAATAGTCAGGTGCTGGAAAAATGGCAGAAGTGCCCATCAGTGGATGAATGAATCAAAAAACTTTGGTACATTTACACAATGGAATACTACACAGCAGAAAGAAAGAAGAAACTCCTACCTTTTGCAACAATATTGATGGAACTGGAAAGTATTACGCTTAGTGAAATAAGCCAGTCAGTGAAAGACAAATACCCTACGATCTCACCCATGACAGGACAATAATGAACAAAACAAACAAACAAGCAAAACAGAACCAGAGACGAGACTACAAGGAACAGACCTTCAGTATGCAGAGGGTAGGGGGAGAGGGGAGAAGGAGGCAAAGAAGGGGAGCAGTTTAATTAAGGAACTAGCGTGGATGACCCATGGACATGGATGACAAGTAGGATTGACTTTGGGGCAGGGATGGGAGGGTGGGGAAGGGGAGAGCAGGTGGGAAAAGGGGATACATGTAATACAACACCAATAAAATAAAATTAAATTAAATTAAAGAAAAGAATATCATGGCTTCAGATTCTTCCATTTATGGTCTGTTGCTATGTTGTACCTAATATGAGATCTGTAGTGTTGGAGGAATTTTCTCAGTCTTCCTCCTGCACCCTTAGCATTCAGCAGGCTGTGCAAGCCTGAACCACAGAAGGGTTTTCCCCTGGATGTCCCTCCCCAGCAACAGATTGCTCTTGCTTTTTACTTGGAATGAGTCTTGTGGTGAAAGCATAGGGGTATCTTAGTTCTCCAGTTTGAACTTTTTAGTCTTAGGAGGTCTTGTGTACTGGCCTCTACAGGTGGTGCCATTGGAGGAGGAGCAGGAAACCTATTGCAACCCTCTCCAAGCCTCTCCTGTCACAGACCAAAGCCCTCAACCACTGAGGAAAATAGGATACCCACTTTTATCCAAGCTGACACACTGGTCCAAACCAGAGGTCAAAAGAGGGGCATGAAACTGTCTAATGCTCAAGGACTCCCAACCCCACCAAAACAAGACAGAGTTCAGCTGCGGGGTTGAGAGAACAGCACAGCCACCTGTACCCTGACGTAGGAGACGTGTATCACTTGCCTCTGGAAAAGAGACAGATAGGCTGAGAAAGCACCACCCGTAGCGGCCAGTACACAAGACCTCCTAAGTCTAAAAAGTTCAAACTGGAGAACTAAGATGCCCCCATGCTTTCACCACAAGGCTCATTCCAAGTAGTCTTGTTGTTGTTGTTTTAAGTCATTTCCTCTTCCATTTAATGATCAGTTCATACTGATTTTTGTTGGGCCTCTTTAATGGAATCTTCTCCTCATCTTTCTCTTTTAATCTGTTAATGGTGACTTGTGCTGCTATGTACAGGATGGGGCAGGAGTAGACTTATAATTGTTTACGTGGAAAAATAATATAATAAATAATAATACAAGAATAACCTTAAGTTTTGTGTACTCATAGTTGTAAACCTGTTTTTGCCCCACCCTGTATATGTATTTAATTAATCCTGATAGAATTTTGTGTGAAATAGCTATAGCCTAATAGACTTTTTTGTTCTCGTTTTGAGTAAATTATTAAATTGAACAAACTTTGGCAATACTTTTGATTGTTTGGAACCCTTTTGGTTTCCTTCTGCCTTTACTATTATGGTTTAGATTTTAAAAAGTAGAATAAGTATTTTTTAGACAAGGTATAATGATAGTGTTTATACTCTTTTTTTTCAAGTTTTTCATACCTAAAATCTTATTTACACTTAAATAAAGGAAGCTGGATTGCTTTCTTTTGAAGGGGTGATGGTGGTTGGGGTCTTTCATTATTAACCATTGACATTTAGAATACAGTTAATTGCCAAATTTTAGATGTAGACTTTTGTTTCTCTCAACAAAGAATGTACATACATTTTGTATGCACAAAAGTTAAGGCAAATTGTTTTGATTACAAATAAGCATGTATTATTTTGAGCAATAACCAAGTGTAAGTTTCTTTTAAACGTCTCTCTGGCTAAGGTGTAGAGGAATTTAGATCAACAAGAGTGATATCAGAATTGCTGAAGAAACATTGATATTTTTTCTTGAAATAGAACTATTTATATAACAAAATAGAAGGTATCTCATATCCTCCCTCTCTTCAGTCTTCTACCTGGAGAAAAGGATTACATTCCACATAGACAGTTTTAGTTTTCTGTGAAGTTGGGATTGTAGCTCAAGCAATCTCTTTGGTAATGTATTACAACCTAACATTTAAGCATTTGCCAAAATAAACCCCAAATTCATTTTTTATACTAGTTCATTTTCTATTATGGAATTATTTGAAGCCATATGCCTTCTTTTTTCTTATTACTCTAGATACAATCACACATTTTACCTATTATAATTTTGAGAAACATTTAGAGAGAAACTGTAGAAGTTGCTCTGTGAAGTGACTTTTCAGAGAATGATTTGGTATCCTTAAAGGTGCTGTCCTTAGGTACAGAGAGTATTATCTTCGCTGACTAAAGATGTAATTGTTACACACCTGTCCCAAGAGTTACCCACATCTGTTCTAGAAGGTTGTATCTAGTAAGTCCTGGTTATCCCTTTGTAGCAGGTTCTCCCCTTTCCCTTAGACTTCTAGCTTCTACTCCTCTCTCTTTTCTTTTTTTACTACAGCACAATTTCCATTTTATATTGTTATTTTATAGTGGGAACAAGTTTAATTTCTTTAGAGGCAACTAGTAAATTAACTACCTCATTTCCATTTTCTTATATCTGCTTTGAAATCTTAATCACATAGAGTTAAAAACAGTACACTTTTTGCCTTAGTTTAGTTGGTGCAAAACTGTTTAATTAGGTGATTTTAGGAATGGGCAACATAAGATCTTAGGAGAAGGGCTCCTGGAAAACTCTGTTTTTGTCCTCATGTATACCTTTAATAAAGGGTGAAATCAGAAGTACATTGCCATGAGATTTTAGGTAGTTTTTACTGAGATCTTTTCTAAAGTTACTTAAACTTTAGAAGTAGATGAAGAATAGATGAGAATTTCTTTAGGAGGATATTATGAATATATAGTCATAGCTCAGATTACACTGGCAGTGCTCTTCTGGTTTGCTGAAGGCAGTATGTAAACATGTTTTATTAATTCTGTGCCAGTGGGAGCAAGCATTGGGAACACTCAATTGCTAATTCAAATTCCCTAGACTACAGCTTTAATGGTTAGTTTTGTGAAGTCTCATTGGCACTGATACCGTCTTTGTAATAATCAACTGGCTTTCTAGCAAATATTTTGCTACCTTTACCCAAAGAATTATTCCCTTAACTGATGTAAGTTATAAGCATTTATTAACTTTATTCATTAATTTCAAGTTATTTAATCAGATATCATATTATTTTAAATAGATATGTGACTCGCTTAACATGGGCTGTTCATTTGTGAACCTATTATAGAAATTGTAGCTTGTAAAACTGTTGTTTTACAAGATAAGATATGACCTTTAAGTAAGATTTCTATTTTATTTATGAACTTAAATGAAGCTATTTGCTACCAGCGTTCTGTACAATAAAATTTTAATCATTTCATGTAGAACTTTTTTGTTACCCAGCATCTATGGGTTACACATTCCAAGATCCCCTGTATATACCTAAAACCGCAGATAGTACTGAACCCTATATATACTGTTTTTTCATTTATACACACACACACACACACACACACACACACACACACACATATACTTAATTATAATTTGGTTGATAAATTAGGCACAGTAAAAGATGAATAACTAAAAAAATAAAATGGAACAATTATAATAATATGTGGTATCTCAAAATATCTTAATGTATTACACTCACCTTTGTGATATAAGAGGTGGTAAAATACCAAACCTATTCCTAAATCTGTGTAACTATCCTTTACTTGTAGTAAAGAGCTTGGTGTTACGCATGTCAGGGGATCCCTTTATGAAGTCTTCGTATAGGTTCAAGGCTTTCTGGAGTAACATGTTGCATCCCAGCAGAATATGTTTTATCTTTATGTCTTCCACCTATAAATTTAATGTCTTTTCCATCTTAACTAAGCACTTATCACATATTTTGGCCATAACTTTTGCAGTTTGAGGTGGAACAGCCAAACTAAGACAAATTTCTTTTCCTTCTTCACAATGTCAGGAATAGAAGATTTGTTCTTATTGTATGACCCTAAAAGCCTCAGCATGTGATTTTTTTTTTTCTTTTTTAAGTAGAGAACTTTCACTTGATTGGTTACGGGAAATACTTTAAAGCTTCTCTTTGGCATATACAAATTGCCAACATCACCACTCTTGCATTTTGGGGCCACCATTAGGTACAATAAAGATTACTTGAACACAAGCACTGTGATATCATGGCAGCAGATCTGATAAGTGAGTTGGCTGCTAAGTGACCATGTGGATGTGCTGGACACAAAGGGATGATTTCTGTCCTGGGGGGATGGAGCAGGACAGTGCACATTTCATCATGCTGCTCAGACCAGTGTGCAATAGAAAACTTAGGAATTGTTTATTTCCAAAAGTTCTCTTCTGATATTTTAAAACTGCGGTTGACTGGGTTACTGAAACTACAGAAAGCAAAACTGCAAAAACGGGGGACTACTATAATATGATCTCAGGAGTGAAATCTGTTAGATCAGTGGGGAAGGAATTATGCAAGGATGCACATAGTGTGGTGGGAATCTTGGAGGCCATCTCAGGATTCTGCCTACTACAGGTAGAGCAAGTCTTCCTTTGCTACTCATCTGTTTTCAAAGTATTCTTAGCATTTTTATACATTCATTCTTCCAAAGCAGCAAAACACTGTTCAGTTCTTTCAAGTTTTCTCTACATTTGGAAATTTTCATAATAAAATATTGTGAAATAAGTAATTAAAACAAACTCACCAACAACTTAACTGACTAAACACAGCCATCCCTATTACCCCCCGACCCCCCTCCAAGATAACAACCAAACATCACTCCTTTGGGGATTTTACTTGAAATTGCTTTAAACTTATAAACTGGTTAGAAAAGAATGGGCATTTAAAATTTACTGAGTTTTCACATATATCAAACATTTGGAAATTAATTTTTCTTATACTTGTGATGCTGCTATAAAACTTTCATTATGCTTTCTCACTGGTTCTTGCTTAAATATACCTTTATTTTGTATTAAGCTGCTTTACTGAGCTCTATAATAATTTCAGTTGTTCTGTGAGGTGAATGTTTATAGAGTTGTATTTGGAAATCAGGTATCTGAAAAATATAGTTTTTTTTTTTAAATGCTTTGTCTCTATGTATTATACTTTGTTTTAATTATGAGAGTATTATTAAATTAACTTTTTTGCTAGCCATGACAGCAGAATATCTTTAGTATCTGTTTTTGTTGGCATTTGAATTCAACTCACATACCTAACATGAACCTTTTTGCCTAACGTTGTAGTCTGGCTCTAGTCTGGTAAGTTTTAAATCATTTTTATGCAATCATGGAAAAAATATGTTTCTGCTTGAAGCAGTTGTCAAACAAGCTTCTTTCATCGACAGTCAGACACAGGGCAGCTGAAGGAGGCTGTTTAGTCTAGAGTGAATGCTCACGAGATTACAAGGTCACTGAGGAAATGTAATTATGCAGTTGATTCCAGAATAGTCTTTTGTAGTAAGGACTTTAAGAGTATTAAATCACAATATTAATTTGAAATATAAATATGTAGCAAAATTAAGCTCCGAAAGAAAAGCAGCACTAAATAAACCAAATTATTACAGTGAAATATAGTTTTAATTGAGATTTTTTTTAGGACCTTGAAAATGCAAGTTCAGTTTATTATTGGAATTTGGTCAATTCCTCCCAAGTCACTGTAAAATTCAGTAGAATCAGTATATAATTGCCTCCATTGGGAAATGAAATCTCATTGTATTTACCTCATGTTAATTGAGAAAACAGTTATTTAGCACTTTCTTTAGTTTTGTTCATCTGATTATCAAGTACCTTCTATTCTAGTTTCTTTTCCAGATGCTGAGAAAATAGTGATGGGCGAAAGGGAGAAACCACCTACTGTCATTAAGTTTACATTCTACTGAAGTGAAATCAACAATAAATAGAGATGAATGAATCTGTTAGATAGTATTAGTACTTTGAAGACAAATGTAGCAGGATAAAGGGAAATGTAGTGACTGGAATAGAGAGCTACTTGTGGAGGTAGTGATGGAATCTTTTGTAGGATGATATTTGAAGAGAATGAATGAAGCAAAGGAGCTAATCAAGCGATGTCAAGGGGACAGTGCAAAGGCCCTGAGGTAGGAGGAGTGTGAGGAAGAGAAAGCAGGCCAATGTCTAGGCAGAGGAAATTGGAAAATGATAGGAAATTAGGGCAGAGGAGGCATAGCAGGTTTTTATGTAGGAAGCAGGTTGAGCCCAGTTAGACCATGTAGGGTTTCTTAGATGATGGTCAACACTTGGGCTTTTACTTTGAAGTAGATGGGAAGTTGTAGGAGAAATTTGGACCTAGGCACGTTACATGACTTAGAAAGGTCTGTTATAGGAGAATTGATGATGGGGTAAAGGCAAGAAAAGTTGCAGCAGTCCTCGTTAAGATGGTAGTAGCTTATGATACTGAGATGGTAGCTGTGTAGCACTGAGAAAGTGGTCAGATTATGGGTGTAATTTTGATAGCAGACAAGGGAATTTTTGATGGATTGGGAAGTGTGAAAACATTGTCCCCAGGGTTATATCATCTGAGTGACAAACCTGCTATGTGCTGTGATGAGGTAAACTGGGGCAGGGGGGTGGGGCCTTTGAGGCAGCATAGATGTGCCAGTTGCTTTAGCTTCAGTTGTTTATCAGATATTGATAAAAGTATGTTTCTAAAGAGACTGCAAGAGCTGGAGCAAAGAGTGCTTTGAGATACTCCATGCAGCTCCTCTTTTACATGAGATCACTATAGCAGAGGCAAGAGAAGAAAACTCTTGTCTTCATAGTTACATTTCTGGTTAGTGCAAAGCTAGGACTAGACTCTTAGTTTCTTAGCATCATTTTTCTTTGCTGTACCATATGACCTTACCATTTACAGAGCTGAATGAGATTTTTAAAAATTAATTTTTATTATGCTTTTAGATAATTACAGTTTCAGGTAGTGTGTTTAAAGGCAGTGGACTCAGCTGTAGCAACTTCCCTTATAGTCTCAAAAGTGAAAAAGGAAAATTATTCTACTCTAAGTATGAGCCAAGTTTTCAGTCTCTATGCTATGTGTGTGTTTAAAATTATTTTTTGGTTGATTTTTAGCCAGAGAAGGAAGAAAGGAGGGAGAGTGGGAGGGGGAGAGAGGTGCAGGGAGAGAGGAGGAGGCGGCAGGCAGACAGACAGACACAGTCAGCTGCTCCACCCATTCCTGAATTCATGGGTTGATTCCTGTGTGGGATCTGGGCCAGATTGAACTCTGGTGCATCCTGCAGGTGCTCCAACCAGTTGAGCTCCCTGGCCAAGGCTGTATGAGGTTCCTTGTTGTTTTGTAACAAAAATGAGATTGAGTTGGGCATGGTGACTCACACGCTTTTGGGTTAGAACATAGGTATAGAGTGAACTTGATGGTAACTTGATGGCAGAAATGTAGCAAGTGCCAGGTGAGGGCGGTAGGAATGGTCTGGCCTAGGAGCAGGCAATAGGGAGTTGCATTGTCTGTAGAGAATTGTTTTTCTTTTTTAATTTTATTGATTATTTTTAGAGAGAGGGGAAGGGAGGGAGGAAGAGAGGGAGAGAAGCATCAATGTATGGTTGCCTTACACCTGCCTCCAGCTACAGACCTGGCTGGCGACCTGGTTGGGGACCTGGCTTGCAACCCAGGTATGGGCCCTGACTGGAAATCGAACTGGAGACCCTTTGGTTTGCAGGCTCAATCCACGGAATCATACCAGCCTGGGCCCTGTCTGTAGAGAATTTTAAAAATAATAAAACCAATTAAAAGTCCTTTTTTTTTTTTTAATCACCATGTACAACATTTCTAAAATAATGTTGGCTTTCAAATACTCCTTGCTGAAAATATCCTTGACTCAATTATTTAGCAATTCTAAATAATTGCTGCTGT
Organism: Noctilio leporinus; assembly: GCA_004026585.1. Classification (NCBI taxonomy): domain Eukaryota; kingdom Metazoa; phylum Chordata; class Mammalia; order Chiroptera; family Noctilionidae; genus Noctilio; species Noctilio leporinus. The sequence continues at coordinate 636,089 of PVIW01000181.1, read as the reverse complement.
TACTTTTAAATTAAATAATACACATGTAAGTTTCCAATTAGCATATCTTTTTATTTATTGTATGACAGTTGTTTCATTTTTCTTCCATTGTGACCCCCTGCCCCATCATCCCCTCCCCCTCTTCCAAAGTCAATCCCCATTGTCCATGTCCAGTGGGTTCTTCACACCAGCTCGACCAAACTCTTCCCCCATCCTCCTCCCCAATTAACATATCTTTATTTTAGTTCTTTAATAACATTGTATTATACACAGAAGTTAATTCTGAGAACTCTCAGCTTTATATTTTGCCTCAAACTCTGCCACCCCCCATCCTGCAACACCCAAAAACTCAGCTACATTTAGCCTGACTCTAGAGTAAGTTTATAAAGTTTAAGAATCCGTCTAGATCCTTTTGGCAAAATTAATGTTTCCAACTCCTCTGTGGTACTATATATTTCTGAGTTTAAGCAGTAGATTTGATGTTAAAAATAATACCCTAGTAATTGTAAAGATGAAGAAGTGGAACTTCAGTTCTTGGAGCACTTAACTTGCATTTAATTTTTTTACCTTGGCATATCCGAAAGTTGCTATCATCAATCCTAAAGAAAAAAAGAATGAACAGTATTACAGTTTCTGGAATTTATTGTGAAATACTCGTATATATTTCTGAATCTGTCAGACTCATCGTTATCCTTAAGATTTATTATTAATATTTTAATTCTCACCTGAGAATATATGTATTGATTTTGAGAGAGAGAGAGAGAATAGGGAGAAAGAGGGAAGGAAAGAAAGAATGAAAGAGCCCTGGGTGGTGTGGCTCAGTGGATTGAGCATTAACCTAAGAGCCAAAGAGTCACCCCATTATATTCCCAGGGAGGGCACATGCCTGGGTTGCAGGCCAGGTCTCTGGTTGGGGGCACATGAGAGGCAACCACACACTGATGTTACTCTCCTTTTTCTCCCTCCTTTCCCCTTTCTCGAAAAGCAAAAAAATAAATTTCTTTTAAAGAAAGAAAGAAAAGAAGGAAGGAAGGAAAGAGGGAAGGAAGAAAAGAAAGAAAAAAAGGAAAAGGAAAGAAAGAAGAAAGAAACATTAATCAATTGTTTTCCCTATGCTCCCTCACTGGGGATAGAACCAGCAACCTAGATATGTGCTCTGAATGGGAATTGAACATGTAACCTTTTGGTGTACAGGACAATGCTCCAACCAGTTGAGCCACTCAGCAGGGTATAAAAAAATTCTTCGATTCCCCAGCCAGGGCACATAACAAGGTTGCAAACCAGGTCTCCAGTCAGGTCTGTGACTGGAGGCAGGTGAAAGGCAACCATACATTGATGTCTCTCTCCCTCTCTGCCTCTCTCCCTTCCCCTCCTTCTAAAAATAATGAAATAAAATCTTTAAAAAAAAATTAAAAAAAATTTTTTTTCTTGATTTTATAATGAGCCTAGATAATTTAACAAATCTGGATTTATTATCTGTTGAACATGAATATGCAAAGAAGATCGATTTTAGTGAATTTACTGACAGATTTGCAGAAGTAAAATCTCAAAACAGAAACTATAATGTGATGATAGTCCATTATGTACTTATATTTTCCTGTTTTCAAAAATTAATGTAATAAATGGGTATTTCACTGTTACTCTCTACCTCTTTTGTAATATAATTTTTATTTTTATTTTACATTAAAAGTTTTACTGGCATACTCAGATGTACAAAATGCAATTAAAGAAAATTCTCACTTGTGTATCTTTATTACAGAAAATTTTGTACAGAGGAGTAAGTGTGGTAAAACAACAAAACAAAACAAAAAATTATCTTCTCTGGCTGTCCAATTTGCTAGGTATGCAACCAACTGCATGGTGAGAATTGGCTCTGACAACAGGATCCTATGTCCTAGGTTTCTATAACCCCCAAATATGCCAGTTTAGTCATAAATATAAATTTTCCATCATATTTGGTCCTATTGCTTTCAGAAGAATATGGAGACTTAGAGGGATTTGAAAAAAAGCAATAAAATATGTAATAGCCAAGAATTAGATACTACTGTACTTGGGTTAAAAGATTGTGATTGTTTAATTTGGAAAACAAATGGCTATGCTTTGGAAAAGCAGAATGAACATGGTTGGTAATAATTTTAAAAAAATTTTATGCAGGATTTTTGGAGAGAGTACTGTTTTTGAAAGAAAATTGCCAATAAGATGGCAAAATATGGATCAGATGACCATCCAGGATTGGAAATTAAAAAAATTTTTGTGTGTGACAAAAAATAAGATTATGTAGGTTTTAAGTGTGTAGTTCTATGTACATAACTGTATATTGTATTGTGTGACGACCACTCAAATGAAATCTTCTGTGACCATATATTTGACCCCCTTTACTACCCCCTACTCTGTTCCCTCTGATAAGCACCATTTTGTTGTCTGTGTCTGAGTTTTTATTTGTTTGTATTTCTTGTTTGTTCATTTGTTCATTCAGTTTTATCTCCCACATACGAGTGAAATCATATCATTCTTAACTTTTTCCATCTGAGTTATTTCACTTAGCGTGTTATTCTCAAGATCCATCTGTGTTGCTGCAGATGTCAGTATTTTAATTTCTGATGGCTGACTTGTATTTCATTATATAAATGCACCACATTTTCTTTGTCTAGTCATCTCCTGAAGGATGGATGCTTCAGTTGTTTTCATGTCTTAGCCACTGTAATGCTTCAATGAACATAGGGTGTGTATGTCTTTGCAAATAAATGTTTTCAAATTTTTTTGGGGGTACACCAACATTTCTCCCAAGATGACATATAAAGGATTGGCTCTTATTTATTTATTTAGGCTGAAATAACAGTCATTTATTTTCTCAGAGTTCTAGGGTCTGAAAGTTCAAGATCAGGTTGGCAGCATAGTCAGGTAATATGGGAGGGCCTCTTCCTGTCTTGTAGACAGCTTTCTTTCTTGACATGGCTGACAAAGGATTGACTCTGAATGCTGAAATATTTCAGCCTGGTAGAAGATGCTGATTGATTCTATATAGCCGTCATCTATTTTATGGGAACAGGATGATATTTCAGGTAATTCTTTTTTTTTTTTTTAAAGATTTTATTTAATATTTTTAGAGAGAGGTGAAGGGAAGAAGGCAGAGAGGGAGAGAGAACATCAATGTATGGTTGCCTTTCACCTGCCTCCAGCTACAGAGCTGGCTGGAGACCTGGCTTGCAACCTGGTTATGTGCCCTGGCTGGGAATCGAACCAGTGACCTTTAGGTTCCCAGGCTGGCACCTTTCCACTGAACCACCAGCCAGGGCTTCAGGTAATTCTTTAAAGCCTTTTGCCATTCTTGATTCTGCACATCTTAGTATTATTTTATTGACTGTGACCTACTTTAAAGTCTTACTGTTTTTGTTGTACTATTTATCCTGTATTTCTAAGTACTGTAACAAAGGCTATAGTTTCTTGATTTCCAATTTTAGACCTGTCTCCTGACATCATAATTAAGAGGTGGAGATTTAGTCTTTAGAGACTTATTTCCTATCCTAATTTTACTTTCCCTATTATCTCTGAATAGAATTATAAATTGAACCAATATTCATTATGTCCATGGTAAATATGAGTATATAAATATTTTCAGTTGAGCAGCATGTTGTACAATGATTATGTTTTAGATCTCTCTTAATGATTGCCTTGCCTTTTTTTTTCCCCCCTTTTCTTCAAAATTTTCTGCTAGATTTTACTTGTATCTTTCCAGCCTTCATCAAACCCTGAAATATTCTTAACCCTTCCTGGAGCTAATGGATATGAAAACAAAATGGAATCTCACCATTTGTCAGCATCTTACTGACCTCATCAAGTCCTAAAGTCATCTTACCTTTTCTGGGGCTAATGGATGTGAAAACAAAATAGGATCTTACCAGTTGTCACCTCTTGCTTTCTTTTAGCTCCTTCCACAGTTTAGATAGCTGCCTAAGTGCTGTTTTTGTTAATAGCTTACTCTCCACTGTCCTCGTGTTTGCCTTGTGTTATGCATGCAATTTATCTGCTTTGCTAATTTGTGATGAGTAACATTAAGGCTTGTGAGATTGCTACTTTCTAAATCTTTAAAAAATATTCTTCCAAGGAGTGAATATCTGTCTTTAGAGCTGGAGATAATGCAGTCAAACTTGAGGCTTCTTTCCTTGAGCTTTACCGCTCGCTAACTTAACTTAGAAATAATTGAAAGTTAGGGAAGCAGAAACAATAATATTTATTTCATTCTCCTGTTCCCATTTATTCCAGAGAAGAGGAGGAAAGATTCGAAGGCTTAGTCTTGCTAGTGAGAGACAGGAGTCTTCTCAGTTGTAAAATATATTTGAACAGCAAGTAAGTCAACAGCAGGAGGGTATTTCTTGGCACTCTGTGGTTACTTTTCCATGAAGCTGTCATTCTTTCTTTGAAAGGCTTAGTTGTTACCTTTATCCTTTTATTTGGTTAAAGGTAACGTGCATAACTAATGGTGACTTTACCACTTCCATCTCTTTCTTGAACTTGCCTACTAGCCTTGGTAATTTTTATTTATTTGTTACTCATTTATCTAGTACCATTTCTCCAATACCATCTTAACTCTCAACTTATACTTAATATTTAAAAATACTATCTTGAAGGGCTATAATATTAGTATTATCTGATTGTAGATTATGTTCAGTGCTTTAAAAAAAGGGAATAAAATAGAGAATAAACTAGCCAAAGACATTGTACTTAGTTGATATAAGTATTGTTTTGTGAAATTTCTGTTTTAGTTATATGTGTGTATGCACAGTTGTAGGGGGTTTACATATAAAGTATAAATACTAACGCGGCCAGAAAAGTGTAAGAAATGCTGCTTAAAAGACAGAACGCATAGTAATAGAAGCAGTCATTACTCCAATTGTTTATAAAGGCTAGGAAACGTACTTTTGAGGTCTGAGGGAAATTATGTATGAACATAAGGTGGGCATAGCCTTTGATTTTCTTCTGTTATAATGCTTTATGTTGTTTCATCAGTTTGTAACCCTCTTTATATCAGGAAAAACAGTTATCACCATTTATCAGGTCTAATGGGTTGTTTTAGAGTAATTTAAAGTTATTTTATGAATAATTTACAGATGTAATAATAAGTGAATATGTGAAAACAGCTTTAGTAGAAAATTTACTAGAGATTTAAAAACAGCATGATCAATTTTTCATTCTACATGTCCTTGATTTAAGAATATATACTTAAAATTGACAACCTCCTTGTGTACAACTAACCAGTCATCAGTGGTCATACATGAACATAGAATATATCCATCTTGTAAATATTGAGTCCAGTTTTCAAATACATGTCTAATAAATTCTAGTTTATTGTTACCTCTGGTTGTGCTTGCATTTGTCATATCAGAATGCAAATACATCAATAATAAATTCAAGCTTATTATCTTTTATTGTTTTTACATTTGCATTGTCAAAATTAAATACTTTTGAAAACTTTGATGCCTTGTAATTTGGTGGAAGGGAACACCATCATCTCTTAATTACCCTTTTCAGGTTCTGATTTTTAGATTATAAACACCAGTTAGAATGACCAGTTGACTTAATTGTTGATTTCTATATCATCTTTTTTCTCAAATACTTTTGTATATGCACCTACCTGCCTATATAGCATTCACATACTTAAAACTGTAGTAAGTAAGTTATGGTACACAAACATCATAAATTTTTAAAAAATGTTGACACACATTCTTTTACCAAAACTAGTCAAAGTTCTTGTGGAGTGAAATCCATCCTATTTAATGACTGACTAGATGAGAACATAGTATTTCATTTCTGTCCTTAAAAATATACACACGTGTGATTGCAAATGGGTATCAAGGATCTGGGGTGAACTGTTCTAAAATTGGTTGCACAGCTCCATAAATGTACTAAAAATCATTAAATTGTACACTCAAGTATATATAGAGCATATTAGTTACTGATTTTTGAGTTTGAGAAAATTCGTCTAGGATATTGTCATATCCTCTTAAGAGATATAAAAAAAAACTCAATAATCTGGGCAGTGCAGTAAAAAAAGCTAGAATTGTGATTTATTTAACAGTTGCATCACTCTTCAGGTAATTTTATCATTGTTTTGCTTATTATTCCTAGTTTTTTGTTTTCATTTTTTTAGTATTGTAGGGAATACTTGAAATAGTAGGGTGATAAAACAATAATGTTTCAAGTTATAATAAAAATAAGGACACTAAGATCCTATGTGGTAATTTAGATTATGGCAATTTAGAATAATTCTAATTTTAAACACCTTTACTGAGGTATAATTGGCCTACTATAAATGGCACATGTTTAAAATGTATGAGCCCTGGCTGGTAGCACAGTGGATAAGGCACCGGCTTGCGAACCCAAGTGTCACTAGTTCGATTCCCCAGCCAGGGCACATAACCAGGTTGCAAGCCAGGTCTACAGCCAGGTCTGTAGCTGGAGGCAGGTGAAAGGCAACCATACATTGATGTTTCTCTCCTTCTCTGCCTCTCTCTCTTCCTCTCTCTCTCTGGAAATAATAAATAGAATCTTTTTTTTTAAATAAAATAAAATGTATGGTTTGATAACCTTTGACATGTTTATACATACCATTATAACATCATCTTCACAATCAAGATAATGACCATAACTGTCTTCTTCAAAAAGCTGCTAGTGTCACATTATAATTTCTCCTTCACACCTCTCAGTCCACACCAAAAAACCACTCATGCTTTCTGTAACTTACAGATTAGTTTGCACACTTTAGAGTTTCAGGCTCCTTGGCTGTGACGCTTTCTCAGACTTTTCTAAGATGAAGCAAAGAAAAAAATTTTTTTAAAGATTTTATTTATTATTTTTTGAGAGAGGGGAAGGGAGAGAGGCAGAGAGGGAGAGAGACATCAATGTGTGGTTGCTTTCACCTGCCTCCAGCTGTAGACCTGGCTGGAGACCTGGCTTGCAACTTGATTATGTGCCCTTGGCTGGGAATTGAACCAGCGACCTTTGGGTTCTCAGACCGGCGCCTAATACATTCTGACACCAGCCAGGATGAGGAAACAAAATTTTGATTGGGATTATTGAATCAATAGATCAATTTGGAGAGATTGGCCTTGTTTTAAAAATAGTCTTCTGATTCATTAACAAGGTATATTTTTTCATTTATTTGAATCTTTAATTTCCTTCAGCAATGTACACTTTTTGTGTATAGGTCTTGTATGTAATTTGTCAGATTCATCCCTAAATATTTTATATTTTAATGTTTTTAATGATATGGTAAATGGTGTAAAAGTTTTTTTCAAGCACAGGTTAAGGGGGAGGGGTGAAAGGTAGAAGAAGGTAAAAGGGGGGATAAATGGTGATGGAAGGAGACTTGAATTGGGGTGTTGAACACAATACAATGTATAAATCATGTATTATAGAATTGTACACCTGAACCCAATAGAATTTTATTAACCAATGTCACCCCAATAAATTCAGTTAAAAAAGTAATTGGATAATATGAATTGTGAGTCATTAAAATGTTCACACCCTTTATTATAGAAATCGTAGAAATTAGTATCAAAGATGAACTCCCAAGTACTTTTTTAAAAAAATACATATGTTGGTTCCCTGGGTTTAAAGGTGGGAATGGGGATTGACAGGTAGGAGGGATCTTATTTAAGTGATGAGAATATTCTAATTAACTAACTAGCTAACTAAATAAATGAAGGAAGGAAAAAATGCTACCCATTGATTTAACATTTATTACTAGGAATATTGCAAATATATAGTGAGCTCCATAAATATGAAATTTAACATATTTTTAAAGTTTAAGTTTACCTTAACTTTTTTGATTGGTTTTGTTTATTTTTACATTGTAATAAGATTATAATCTCATAATTCCTTGTATAATTTCTCATTAAAATTTAGTTTTAGATCATTATTTTAATATAAAAACAATTTAAATATGGGTCATTTATTGTCCTGCATAATCTATATGAGTTTGATCCTTTTTCAAAATTGATTTTTAAAAATCTAGGTATATTTTTATTTCTGTAATCTCTAATTTTTAGTAGTGTAATGATGTTTAAAAGCCTATGAAGAGTAATTGTAACCTGTAATCTGTTTTTATCCAAATGTCAACATATATAATTTGCACCTATCATACCAAGGAAAATTCTTCCCTAGACAGTGTTCTGTAACATTAACAGTAATCAAGGAATGCTTCTTAAAGGCTTAAACAGATAAGGAAGAAGTGGGATGAGTATGCTAGTAGGTCTTTGTTATTTATCTTTTGCTTGTAATTGTTCTAAAGAACTCTTAATAGAATATGTTAAGTGTTTTTAGAGGTAGTTTCAAGTTTTATAAATAATAATTTTAGTAAAACTTAGAATAAAAATTAATCACTGAAAGCTTTATATTCCCATTGGGGCTAATATGTTCATGCTTGCATGAAGTGTGAAGATCTTTAAAAACATCAGCAAGAAAAGAGCCTTTTTAAATTATATGTTGTTTAGCTTGTTAATTGAAGGTACTGTAAAGTGTACAATCGCTAATTAATTCTTCATTTTCCTGGCAAGAGTTTAGGATTACAGGCCAGGATTCAGGTATGCAACGGAAGCTTCATGCTCTCTTAAAAACCACTTGCAAGTAGAGATAACTTTTTCTTTAGATATATCAAAATTAATTTCCATTTAAATAAAGTTTTTAAAAAATAATCTGGAGATTGAGCTGGTAGGAAATTATTAGACATGTGTAGCTTGGTGATTCTCTTAACCTTTCAAATGTAAAACATGTTGGCGCTTGGGTTAAAGAACTGCTAATTTCTAGTTATCATGTTCTATGATTTTAACCTAGGTCTGTTTTCTTTTTCTGTCTCCTTATTAACTAAGATGTAATTCATGCTTTTAATGTCTCTTACTATTTCTACCATGAATTTGCCTACTAAGAACCTAGCATAAGAAACACTAGATTTTTATACAAGCTATTAGAAACTGCTATTCATTCCTCTTTTCAGAAAAAGTAGAGATAAAAATTTAGATTTGGAAGAAGAACATACAACACAGGGTTGGGCTAAAGCACATTTGCAGTTGTGAGCATGCAAAACATAGTTTCTTATTATTCTTCCTTTTGTTTTTAATTATTGTAGTATTTTCCAGAAGAACAATTGTAAACCTGCTTTTGCCCCGTCCTTTATGTAGTATATTAAGATGCAAAAGCTTTTTCTTCTCTGTTTCCCCTAATCATTGCAGTCACATGTAGCTTTCTTAAGAGCTCTTATTAAAATGAGTAAGTTCATTGGGTTTTCCTCAGTATAAAGATAATGCATGTTTATTAAGAAGAAATTTGAAAATATAAGTAAACAGAAGAAAATGTACCCATGTTTCAACTCTTGAATTACTGTTTCTTTCAATATGCAAGATCATAATATGCCGTAAGTGGTCTCTACCTCCAGGAAATAATTACCCATATCCTCTATGCTTTTTTTTCCTTAGCACTTTATCATTTAAATGTCAATCCCCTTCTTCCTGGTTTGGAAGAAGCCATTGTTACTGCAACTCAAACAAAAATCCAGCAAGTGAAAACTAGATAGTTGCTGCTGTAGAATCAAAATATATTTAAGCTTTGCTTCTAATAATATTCAATTATTTTAACATGATAAGAATGCCCAAAGTAGTCATTATTCTGATCTGAAGGTTATGTTACCTTGATTTTTTTTTTTATTTCTCTGTGTAACTGGTTTTAAATGTAAAAACATAAATCCTAAAGAGTGGGAGTGGAAAAACAGGGATGGTTTTCATTTGCTACAATTTCCTGTGAGACATAGCTCTAAACAAGCCCCATATTTACACAAGACAATATAGTTTTATATACAGTGGTATATTCAGCACATTTTGAAATTCTTTAACTAGTCATCTGTATTTAATAGTTTCATAGTAAATGTGTTTAATAATGCTAGGTGAAATTTGAAATAATTTAAAAATAATTTTACAGTAGAAACACCAGTTAAATCAACCTTTTGGTAATAAATGTCGGGAAAAAAATGAATCATTTTTGCTGCCACTGCAAAATCAATTGTGTAACTGTTCTTTTTAAACTGACTTTTACATTACTAAATTCTAAACACTCCACTCCTGTAACTTGTCAGAAGCAGGTTTTGGTTAATAGATATTTTCAGTGATGTAATGGGAACTTTTGGCAGTGAGTCAGAATATAATGGACTGTGATTAATGTTTTAATAAGTACTTTTCTATTGCTCATGATGTAGAGGAGAAATGGTTTCCTGCTTGGATTGATAGGAGAAGAGCAGGTGTGCATATAGTGTTTTCAAAAAAGCATTGGAATATTTTTCTTAGAATTACATTAATGTTTTTATATGATTAAAATTTCTTATCATGGGAGATGCATGTGTTGCTTCAGAAACCTGAAATTGATATGGAAAAATTAAATTAGGAGACCATTACTGATTGCCTAATTAAATTTTTAAATTTCTAGTCTTTGTTTTCTTACTTGAAGTCTCTGTAGTGTGATATTAGTTCTTACTATAAGCTAAGAGGACATCAGGGATCTGCTTAAATCCTAGGATATGTGAGTTTCTATGCCTCATTGTTTCTAAAATATTCACATCGTTCAAAATTGAAAGAAAAAAATTTTTAACTTTTCTAAAAAGCTTTTCTCTTCAGGCCAGGAAGTATAGGTTGATAGTCAAATGGAATAGTGATCATGTGAGAATTCTCCATTTCAAAGGCCACTAGTTCAACCTATAAGCTCAATGGAGTTCAGAAGTTTGGAAAGTTAAACCCAGGAGATTTTGTGTCAGCCTTGGAATTTGAGTAAGTGAAGACAAATCAGAAGAAATATTGGTGTGTCAGATTTGAGGGGTTGGTTTACGGTTTTCTGGTTCTTTCATTTTTCTCAATTTAATTTTGGCAACTTACACATAGTAAGTATGCATAATTTGTTTTAGGTAGAGTCCTAAGGCTCAATAGATATAATTTATTTGGGAACAGTATTGTATGACTGCAGATGCACTTTGTTTTTGAAATATGTAAAATAGCACATTTGTTTAAATGTGCACTTTTCTGAGAGAAATTTCATGATACTCATAAGTTTCAATGGGACCTTGATCCCATAGGATCTAGAGGAATGCTTCTCAAACTTTGACATACATCAGAATTGCTTGGACAGTTTATTAAAAGCACCGATTACTTGGCCCTACAGCTAGGGTTTCTGATTCTGTAGGACTGGATTAGGGCCCCAGAATTCTCATTTTAAACAAGTTCCCAAGTGATACTGATGTTGACTGGGGAATAATCTTTTAGAACTATTGGTAGCCATGGTAAATAGCCTTTTAGACCTTTTCCTATTTTTCTATGTAATGTATATTTTTAAAATATACTTATTAATTTGTTATCCTCTCTTAACTATAATTTTCCATATTTATCCATAACATCATTTAAAGTATTTTATAACTTATTTAAATAGTTCTCTATTAGGCATTAGGTCACTTTTCATTTGTTGTTTTTATAAATAAATTGTTGCTAAACTTTTGTGTAATTTCCAATTATTTTATTAACAAGATCCCTGGACTGAAGGATAAACATTTAACATTTGAGGTTAAATGACTTCTAACATCTGGCAGGCACCTGAATGCTAATAATGATTACTACTTTAAATGAGACAGAAGAAACTTAAAAAATAAAACAAAAATTCCTTGTTTTTGTCATTTGGTAGTTTGTGTCTTTTTAATGATGAAAACTTGTTTGACCAGTAGATTTTTCTAAGTTAAAAACACTTATTTCAATTTTTGTAACTGTAATTAAATTTTTTAATAGCTTTAAAAAATTATTGGGCAGTATTTGTCTTGTTTTAAAACCCTGTTGGTACGTCACATATACATAGAGTTTACAGTTTACATGAAATTTATATAACTAAGTCGTACCAGCATTAAAGGGCTATTCAAAGTTAGTGGCTATTGTTTTTTAAAAAATTATACTCCATGGCTTGAAAATGTGGTGAAATGTGGTGTAATGTGTTGAAATTTTTTTTCTATCTATAGAGTTGTAGTAAGAAAAATTAAACCAAGAGACATTGGTTTTGAATTTGAAAATAATGAAGTGTTCATTCATCCACTTTTAAAATTAATAAATAGAAATATGAGATGTGACCCCCTCAAAACCCTGGAATTCATTTATAAAGAATTGTGTTTATTCTTACATGTTTAAGCTTCAGTCATCTTCAAAGTACTCTCCATTTGATGCAGTATGAGTACACCTATCAAGACAATTTTTCCACTGCTTATAACAGTTTTTAAACTCATTAGTCTTAATGTCTTTTAGTGCTTCTGCCATTTTTCTGTTTCACCTTTTTTATATCAGCAAAATGTTTCCCTTTGAGGATCCTTTTCATCTGGGAAACAGAAAAGTCACTCAGGATGAGGTCCAGTGAATAGGGAGGGTGGGGCATTGGGTAATGCCATTTTTGGTCAAAAACTGCTGAACACTCGGTGCTGTGTGGGCAGGTGCACTGGTAAATCACCTATCATGAAATGAACAAACACATTGAAGGAGTCTTAAAAAATTCAGTTAAGTTGAACACAGCCTCTCACAACAACACTAGCTGGTACACTGATACAGATGGACTCCTAGAACTCTCACTTAGTAGGGGAAGCCTGCACTATGAGAGGCCTACCACCCAGAAGATAATTCTGTTTTCTTTTTTCATCCCCTGTCATGTACATTAAATCTGTGCTTTGTTGTAAAACCATCCTGACAAAGAGCACCCCCATTCCCCAACCCTAAAAGTACTAAACCCATACAGAGGAAAATAATCTCAAAGAGAATCCACAGATGTGATCACTGACAGGTGCCCAACATTGTTAGTCTTGTGTAAAGCAAAGCAAGGAATGGGTGAGGGAGAATTGACAACCGGGACACAACTTGAATAATTTTCTACAACAGGTAAAATGTGTTATATCATGGAATAATAGCAGCTGAACTCAGATATACAGATACATTAAAATAGCTGAGTGCAGTGAGTCATAGAAGAATGAATAAAACACTATACAGAATGTTCATTCTCACCATGTTATTTCTTTTGGCTTAGTTATGCCATGCATTCTCTCTTGGAAGTACTATTTTTAGTGTTCTCACTTTTTGTACATTTTGCCCTTTGCAGCCTTCCCCCTTCTTTCCAGCTCCTTTCCTTCAAATTACATTCACTTTTGTCTTCCTTTACATATACTGTATTATCTATTTGTTTGAACTTTTTTTTTTTTAAGATTTTTTAAAAATTCATTATTTTTAGAAAGAAGGGCAGTGAGGGAGGAAGAAAGAAAGAGAAACATCAATGTATGGTTGCCTTTCACCTACCTCCAACTACTGGCTTGTCAGCTTGGTTATATGCCCTGACTGGGAATCAAACCAGTGACCTTTGGGTTTGCAGGCCTGCACCATTCCACTGAGCCGCCAGCCAGGGCTTATTTATTTGGACTTCAACCAACCTTTTAAAATAAACCATGCTAATACTTTTCGGAGAATTGTTAATGTTTTTAGTGCTCTGATTATAAAGTTTGCATAGGTTTTATGTGCACTGCCTCAATGCAGTTTCATGCTTAATTTTAACGTATGCATTTGGCAAAATGTGAAGTCAGTCTTTGAAGAACACATATCATATTATTATGGACACACCACCATAGAGGTGTAGGCCTCTGGCTCACTGAATGAGAGGAGGCTCAGTCAGAAGTAATTTAGCACTGCGATCTTCCGCTGGAGAGTCAGTCTTGATTGTGGACCTGAATCACAACGCTGTTTATTTGAAACCTTCTCTCCAGAAACCTTAACATTTAAAAGGTTTTCTCCAGTTGTGAGATGACCCTATTATCTCTGGGATCACCCTTATTCTATCTACAAAGAGTTGTTGATTTACACATTCAAAATGAGAACCACGTATTCTAGTACGTGGCTTTCAGAGATACAATTCCTTTGACCTTTTGCTTATCTGGCTGCGGAAAAGGCCCTCAGATTGGGGTACTCACTTAGGCATGCCCAGAAAATACAGGCACAAGCACTCTCTAGAATGCTTTACTCATTTGGTAAATTTTACTATTACCTCTCATTTAAAAACAATATGTGTGGAGGGTAGTACTAAAGGAAGAAGGGAGTTGGCTTCTGTTTAGCTTTTACCAAAATGTTTCCAAGTCCCAAAATAGAATCAATTTCTGAGAAGCCAGATGTGTGCAAGGCTGAATGATAGTATTACCTGCCATTTTTATTGTAATTATTTTAGTGGGTGAAAGTGGTGTCCCTAATGATTAATGATGTTGAGCAACTTTTTGAATTCTTACTAATCATTCTATCTTCTTTGTTGAAATGTTTATTCAGATCTTTTACCTATCTTAAAATTTGGCTATAAGAGGTCTTTATAGAGTTTAAATACCCATTCTTTATTAGATATGTATCTTCTCAGTATTTTCTCCCAGATAGTGATTTACCTGATCATTTTTTAGTGCTGTCTTTTGGAGCATAACACACTGAATTTGATGAAGTTCATCTTACCTCTTTTTTTCTTACGGATGATGCTTTTGGTGTCATGTCTGAGATACCTTTGCCTAACTGAAGACCATGAAGATTTCCTGCCATGTTTTCCTCTAAAAGTTTTATAGTTTTAACTCTTACATTTGGGTCTCTGATCCATGTCAAGTTAAGTTTTGTGTATGGTGTGAGTTCATCTTTTTGCACATACCCAGCTGTCCTAGTACCATTTATTGAAAAGAATATCCTTTCCCTGATGAATTCCATTTAAATCCATGTGTTTTGCATATTACCCTCAGTAATTCTTCCTATAAACAAAATTATGTGATTATTGAGTCCTGAATTTTTCTTTGACCTCAGGAATGTTGTCTTGTCTTTTCCTGAATTACATTTTTAGCTTTGAACCTATCTGGAATAGGTTCAAATAGTGTTAGACAGAGGTGTGGATTATGTTTGAGGAATGTTTAGTTTTAAATGTGAAAATATTAAGGAAACATGTCACATCTTTCCTGTCAATTTATAATTAAATCTTGAAATAAATATTTATTATTACCATTTTAGATCCAACATTCTCAAGCAAGGGAACATTTGACAGGAACCCTCTTTAAACCTCAAACAAGCAAACACCTAACTTTCTAACGTCAAGAAATATAAATTTTGTTTTAGTGTTCAAACTCAAAATGTTTGTATTCAGAGGTCAGAAAAATATAACATGCCTTAGTAAAGCAAAACTGGCTCCCTTAATTACTTTTCCAGGTCAAAAATTAGAGGTCATTGAGGCAGTGTTTAGTTTTGGCTGTATTAAAATATTGTCATCAGTTAATTCCAGAGTATTTGCTTAAGAAGACACCCTCCTTCAAAATCCTTTCTACTAGAGGTTTATCTTCCTTATTTATCTTTTTGAATCTGTTTTTCCCTATAGACTGTGAATTTTTCTAAGTCTGAAAACACCTCTTATTTATTTTAAGTTTTTCCTTTCATTCCTACCTCATCCCACCTCATCACACAGTGCCTTGAAGGCACAGATTTTAAACTGAAGACCACTTAGATAGGATAGTGCCAAGGACCAGGACTCTTCCTCCTCCTGAAGTGTATCGAATGTAATCATGCTTGGGTGCTAAACTACGAACACCAATCATCTGTGGTTTCTCCTTCCGGAGCTGACGTCTGGAAATGGAGACTGTTATGTAAACAAGCACACCATTGTATAGGAGAGTGCCAAGGAAGGCTTCATCGAGATGGTGGAATTTTGTTTCCATTTTAAAGGATATATTTGAGTCTGTGGTGCATGCATAGACCATTCTGTTAGAAGAGAAGGAAATTTGAAAGGGCATGGTGCCTTTGATAGAAATGTAAATAGTTCAATCTGACTGAGGCACACAGTTTGTAACAGAGAGGGACAAGAAATAGTTGGGACTCAGATCATGAAGAGTCTTATTTGTCCTATTAATGTTTTGGATGATACATGTTTTTCCTTTTTATTTCTGTGGGTCTTAAATCAAGGTACGGAAACGACTATTTTTTGAAGCTGGGGTCTGGACCCATGCACTTTAGTCATGGGGATCTGTTGTAGAACTTTTAATAGCTGACGTATTCAGATTTACATTTTAGAAAAATACTTTTGAAGGCAACAGTGTGGAAGGTGTCTCTGAGTAGGCTAAAATAAAAAAACAAAAACAAAAACAAAAAAAACGAGAGAGCCAAAAATAGAGATGTTAGAACAATGAGGATGGAGTAAAAAGAGTAAATTTGAGATTTAAGGGATAAAATTAGTAGGACTTGGCAACTAACTTTATGTGGAAAGTAAAGACTAGTCTAGGAAAACGCCAGGCCTGAGTGTCTGGACAGTGAATGATGACTTTCAGAGGGAGAAGGCCTCCTTCAGTGTTTTGCATGGCCTATGGAATATGACACTGGGACACCAGACTGTGTGAAGCTGCGATGGGCAGCTGAGTGATTAAGGCAGCTGCTGTAGGCTTTCTTTCTCCCTGCTCCTTGTTTCTGCCTGCTGTGTATGGGGGGTGGGGGTGGGGTGGGGGGCAGGAAGAGATGTCAGTGGGGACAGGGACTGCAACTATTCTGCTGCCAGAGAGCACATACAGCTGCTACTTCCCTCTGAGTCACACCACCACTTGCCACAGCTGCTGGGCTGGACCAAAGTAGGTAGACAGTAAAAACTTCTGTTATAACGAAGCCCATTGCAGCGCTGGGTGTAACTTAAATTTTTGTATTCATGATATTTCTCCAACTTTTGTCTCTGTCCTTTTGTTTTGGAAATCTAAGATATATAGATCTTAGACCTGAATAGTTCATTTTATATGCTAAAACCCTTAATATTCATGATTTAGTCAGTGTGGAGGAATACTATTTGTTTAGAGTTCAAACATAAATATATGCTTATTTATATGTATTTATATCTATATCTATATCTATATCTATATCTATATCTATATCTATATATATATGTATGTATATATAGTTGTGGACTTGCTGTTAGAATCTGAGAAGAATTTCATGGTTGCCAAGGTAAAAAAAATTTTGAACACTCTAAAAATCAGCTTTTTAAAAGTAATCGTGAATTAATTATTTTTTCCATTAGCTAACAGCTGTTCAAATGTTTTATTCAGTAATTTCAGGGATTAAGCATGCTACCTATTCATCGGATAGCTTGTATTTAAATATTTGCCATTTCTAGAGTGTTCAAACTTCTTTTTACTAATTTTTCTCTTGTTTAAACTTTGTTATAAGGATATTAATTTTCATCCATTTTTATATTTAATTATCAAGCTTCCCCCCCGCCCCATGTAGTATGTCTTTATTTTTGCTTTGTACAAGCTCTGTGGGTTTTCCTATTTAGAAAAAGCAAGTTTTTTCTCTTTTTCTCCTAATCTTGTTCTTTATTTGGCAGCTGGTGATCTGTCTGAGGAGACCAAAAGCTCTTTCAAAGACTGTCTTAGGATATGTCATTCTACTTGGTTATCCTTGTTGGTGACCTAAGATATAAATATGTAAATTTTATAAAATACAGAGTCAGTGGCTCAAAATATTTTATTGTATCAGGCTGACATTCCACACCTGCTGTTACCCTTCTGCTTTTTTTTTTTAATTTGTGGAGAACAGAACCATTTTCATTAGATGACTAGAGCCATTCCCCATCATGTTTAAAAATGGGGAAAAAATCCCTTTTAAAATCACAGCTTCATTTTTAAAAAAAAAGAAACAGAACTTCTCAGTATTAGTTACTATTATGTTTTCTGGTCATCATTAGGTTTTTTAAATTGTCAGTTATTTTTTCCATAATTTATTTGATTGAGAAACATAAAATAGAAAAAATGATAAAGGAGCCTTTCATTCTATGGACTCCACTGCGTTTTTCATTTCTACAATTCTTCCTGCTTGTAGCCTTATAAAAGACAGATACTTTTGAATTGGCATGATATTGGTTCCAGTTGCCGATTGGAAAAATAAGTTTTTCTTACCAAAAGCATGCAGGTACTTTCTTTTATACTTTAATACTTTGCCACCCAACAACATCAGGAATTTATTATTACTTACCTGTGGGAAATGATTTTTTGGAAACAAATGATTTTATTAAAGTTCCATTACTTTTTTTCCTTAAGTGCAGTCTAAAATTTGACTAATTAAGATTTTTATCCTTAAAATGTATTTCATTTTTTAAAAAAGTACTTTTAAAGATTATTATATTTAGTTTTTCCTTGCAAAACTACAACTTTAAATCATGCCATGGGTGTTCAGTGTTGGTTCATCATATGTTGACCTGTATTCCAGAACTGTTCATTTGACTTAGTTTAGTATTTTATTTGATTTTTAAGAAAGAGTTACCATTTTTAGAAATTTTGGAGACCCCCCACCCCTTTTCCTTAGAGATATGGTTGAATAATTAAATGGTTCAAGGAATTTTTACAGGTGGAATGTTCAGATATTTCAGCTATTTACTTTTTATTCTGTATTCTTTTTTAAATGTTAGATACAGATACATTTCAGTTTACCTC
This sequence comes from Noctilio leporinus, assembly GCA_004026585.1. NCBI lineage: Eukaryota > Metazoa > Chordata > Mammalia > Chiroptera > Noctilionidae > Noctilio > Noctilio leporinus. The sequence continues at coordinate 617,590 of PVIW01000181.1, read as the reverse complement.
TTTAGGATATTATTATTAAAGGATTAACCATTATATCTACAATACCCATATTAATGTCACTTATTTAAGACTGTTAGTCTGCACTTATTGATATTAATTCCCAAGGCAGTTAAGCATACCATATAGTTGTTGTTTAACTTGCTTGTCCTGTTATGCTCTAGCATTTATAATTTTTAAAAGCATGCTTATTTCTAAATAGCTACATGTTGGTAATTTTGCACCATAATTTTATACACCATTATAATTTATTTTCAGAAAGTTTGATTTGATAAAAATAATCTTAAATCATTGAGGACAAATAAATCAGTTTGTAAATAATAAGTTGCAGTATAGTATGGATAGATGTTGTGAAAATAGTTTTTGGAGTTATATTACTGGGGTTTAAATCCTGACTGTGTCCTAGCATTGTTTATAATCCTGAACAAGTTACTTAATTATTCAGTGTCACTTTTCACTTTTATAAAATAGAGATAATAGCACCCATCTTATAAAGTTCTTTTGAGTACTAAATAAGATAAGAGTATATATGTAAGGCCTTAGAATACAGACTGGTAGAATAAAAAAAGTACAACATGAAAAGTCTGTTCTATTAGAATTTATTAATAGTATACTACTATTTTTAGGTCTGTTGGGGTTTTCCTACCTTCCCTTTCTTTCCCCCTAATTTGATCAGTTGGGGTATCAACTCAGTAATAATGGTTGTAATGCCATTCTTCCATATAGTTTTGGCATTTGGTTAAGTATGAACACTTACTTTTTAATTACTTAAAAATTTAGAGCCCTCGCTGGTGGCTCAGTGGATAGGCACTGGCCTGTGAACCCAAAGGTTGCTGGTTTGGTTCTCAGTCAGGGCACATAATCAGGTTACAAGCCAGGTCTCCAGCTAGGTCTGTAGCTGGAGGCAGGTGAAAGGCAACCATATATTGATGTTTCTCTCCCTTTCTTTCTCCCTCCCTGCCATTCTCTCTCAAAAATAGAAAATAAAATCTGTTTTAAAAAATTTAGTTTATCTTTGAGGAAAACCACTATGGTATTCTAATGCATAGAAATAGATAAAGTAGCAAATGAGTTTTGTTTCAATGATTTCATTTGGGCTCTTAACAAAACCGTGGCAAAATCAGAGGTAAGAATACAGTGTAAAGGAGTAAAGGGGAGAGGACATGAATGACTAATTCCCTAGTTTTTAAATTTAATGGCAGTTTTAGTTGTCAAAGGAGGAATGGATATGCCCTTCTTATTTATTTATTTGTAAACATTTAAAAGATTTTAATTTAAATTTTCCAGAGAGAGGGGAAGGGAGAAAGGAAGAGAGGGAGAGAAACATCAATGTATGGTTGCCTTTTACCTGCTCCCAGCTACGGACCTGGCTGGAGACCTGGCCTGCAACCTAATTATGTGCCCTGGCTGGGAATCGAACCAGCGACCTTTGGGTTCGCAGGCTGGCACCTTATCCACTGAGCCGCAACATTCTTAGTTATTTGAATAAAAAGAATAATGAATCTTGAAACACCAATTCAAAAGAACTTATTCACCCCTGTGTTCTTAGCAGTATGACATGCAATAGTCAAGTGCTAGAAACAGCCTCATTCCCATCAGTAAATGAATGGGTCAAAAAACTGGCACCTTGACACAATGGAATACTATGCAGCAGAAAGAAAGAAGGAACTCTTACTTTTTGCAACAGCATGGACGGAACTATAGAGTATTATGCTTAGTGAAATAAACCAGGAGGCGAAAGACAAATACTGTATGATCTTCCCTAATACAGGAAACTAATGAACAGAACAAACAAGCAAGCAAAATAGAACCAGAGGCAAAGAAGCTAGGAACAGACTGACAGTGACCAGAGGGAAGGGAGAAAGTCAAGGAACTTGTCTAGGCAGTCAAGGAACATGTATAAAATGATCTATGGACATGGACAAAGGGTGGGGATTGATTCACAATAGGGGACACAGGGGAGAGCAACTGGGAACAATTAGGACAACTGTAAAAAGACCCAACAATAAAAAAGGACAAAAAAAAAAAAGAATAATGACATCTGAAACGTGGATCTCAATTCAATAAGTTGACAGTCTGAAACCCTCCACATAATTTTGTTTCTTTCTCTTGCTTACCCTCTGTTCTGCTTCTGTAATGTGATAGTCCTTTTAGAGGATCTGCCCCACCCTGTGGATATACAGCTTTGTTGTTTCTGTGGACTCCCCCAAAAGTCTGCTCCCATTTTCCTGAAGATTTAAGGGTTACAGAAGGAGGGATCAGCCCTGGCTGGTGGCTCAATAGATAAGGCATCGATCGGCCTGTGAACCCAAAGCTCGCAGGTTCAATTCCCAGCCAGGGCACATAACCAAGTTGCAAGTCAGGTCTCCAGCCAGGTCTGTAGCTGGAGGCAGGTGAAAGGCAACCATACGTTGATGTATCTCTCTCCCTCTCTGCCTCCCTCCCTTCCCTTCTCTCTAAAAATAATAAATAAAACATTTTTTTTAAAAGAAGGAGGGATCATACCACCCACCTACAACTATAGTAATTGGGTCACTTGGTTTGCATTTCACCTCTTCTTTCTCCCCTTTTCTTTCCTCTTTTCAGTGACTTAAAGAAATTCCTTCCCTTATTTTATACAGGGCATTTTATCTTGTACTTAAGTGTTCTTGGATGGGGCATTTTATCTTGTATTTAAGTGTTCAAGGGTTTGCTTCTAAACAAATTAGAGTACAAACAAATACAGACAGCGCTTTTCCTGAAATGAATTCTGGTAAGGTAGACTTTTCTGTACCTTAATACATGTGTATTTTTGTTTATTAGTAATTCTTTTTTTTTTTTTTGTATTTTAGATGGTAAAGTTTAGGCATAAATGTGAAGGAAGCAATGGACTTGTCAGGCCTAGTAGGTTCTAAATCTTACTTGATCACACAGAAGTTGTATTACATTTCACAAATGGCTTAACCTCTCTAAGCCTTAGTTTCCTCATATCTAAAGTGAGAAATGTAATACCTACTTTGTAGGGCTGTGGTGTGGAACAAACGAGATAAAGTGTTAAGGGGCTTAGGACAACACTGGGCACATAGTAAGCCTTTAATAAATGGCAACTGCTCTTGCTGTTGTCACCATCACCGAGTTCTCCTGCTACACCCAGTGCAATTAGATAGTCATCTTCTTAAAAGGAAAAGAATCTGGTGTATGTTTTAACCATCAACTTACTGATACCAACAAAACATACATATATGTGTTAGATAATATTAGATTACATTGGAATGAAAATGTGTAGTACTGATTTGGGGTGATATCTTACTGTGGTTTTAATTTGCATCTCTCTGATGGCTAGTGTGTAGTACTGATTTGGAAAAACTAAATTGTATACTGTTGTTCTGGTTTGTAACTTGGGTGTTTATTAAAGTCTTGTAGTTTATCTTGTATATTGCAGGAAATTTAACTGAGTTTTAAATGAACTTCAGGAACCATTAGGTAAATGTTGTTTGCCTTTTTCCTTCTTTCTCCTTTCATTCCTCTTTTCTTTTTTCTTTCCTCTACCCCCTTTTTTCCCTCCCCTTTTTTCCACTCTCTTTTTCTCCCCTGCCTCACCTCCACTCCCCTCCCCTCCCTCCCTTCCTTCCTTCCTTCCTTCCCAATTAGGGTGACTGTAGTTAAAAAGTGTACCTGAAGAGGAAGAAGCATTTGTTTTATGTAGGTAGTCATAACTTTCCATGCAATTGCCTTTAAAAAATATTATAATTGATAGTGAAATACTTTATGTAAAGTACAAAAATATACTTAGATGTGGCATTGATGAAAAGTTGGCATTCTGATTCTTTTTGATACATTTTTTATTAGTTAAAAAAAGGAAATTATTTTGTATTAACTTCCAGATTTGTTGGCTGTGATTTCCTTTAATCATAAACTAGTATCTTATTTTCCAATATTTTAAATTCACTTAACAAATATTGTTGAGTATATTATGGGTACATAATGTATTTAACATTGTGAAAAACCAAAAGATACACATGGCTTCTGCTCCAGAACTTACAGACTAGTTGAATAAATGAGTATCTGTAAGACAAAGTAGGGAGTAAGAACCCTAAGGAAATAGAGTGCTGTTGGGATTCAGAGGAGGGATAAGGAACAACTAATTTTGAGAATATACAGTTCTAGCTCCTAACATGGAATATTTAACATACCCACTCTTTGCCAGATACTGTATTAAGCCTTTATATTACATTAATTCATTGTACAACTATATGCTTGGTCACTATTTTATAGATAAGGAAACGGCTTTAAAAGAGGCTAAGTAACTCTCCAAAGTCGGAGTGTTTTGGGAAAAAGATTTAACCCTAGAACTGTCTGACTCCAAAGTGCATGCTTTTTCTACTCTTTGGAACAAATTTAGATAAGCTTAGAAGTTATCCAAGAATTTCAGTTGGGAATAGGAATTTGGGTCACCACAGAATTTGAAAGTGTTATGCAGACAGGTTAAGCACCAGAGTGACCTCTTACTGATCTCCAGCTTGGACTACAGTATCCCTGCTCTTCCTGAAGCTGTTAAAGTGCTTACTTACAGTTATACCTGCCATTTCTGTGATTAGCTCATAATTTATTGCATTTTGGTGATTTGGACCTAAAATATGAGTGAAGCAGAATGTATTAACTATTAAAGGAGGTAGAGTGTTTTTCTGTGAGAAGGTAGACAGTTAACTGGCTCTTATTCTGAAGAAAATGACAGATTATCAGCCAGATACCCTTGTTGATCAAAGACTTTCAGTTTATACAGTCTTGTAGTATGGAAGTAATTTGTAGATAGAAGAAGGACTTGCTGTGTCATAGATATCTTAGAAATAAGAATTTTGTAAAATGTGAGGATTAATTTTACATTACTAATTATATTGTGTGAGAAATCTGTTGCCATATGGGTTATGGAAAGCCTCTCTTGCTTCTGATAGTTAAGAAAAGTATTGAAAGTATTGAAAACTTTTTTTATTGCCTATTGCAAAAAGATTATATATTAAATTTAAGCATTTAAAAATAAGTTGTTTAGAAAAATATTAAACTTAATAAAGTATCTATGTTAACTTCTAATTATGCTTGACTCTACTTGAAACTCATTAGTAAAAGGGTTCCTGTTTATCAGAAAGGGTATGTTTTAAATGTTCACTTCTAAAATGAGTAGGAATGTAAAAAGACTATCTGAGAAAACATATTTAGTCATTAAAAAATTGTCAGATCATTTGTGTAAGAAGTATTCAGCTTTACTCTTTGGTCACTCAGTATCTGCAGCTTATTTTTTAAGTCCTTTAAAATATGAAAAATCCAGAAATAGAATTATGTTAAAATTGGGCTAAAACTTAGAAACAATATAGAAGGGGCAGTCATTATGTTTGTTTTGGAGGGAGAGTGGAAATTCTATCTGGGAAAACTGTTGTGAGAAGTGGTGCTGTTTGTCAGACTGTTAGAAGGAGAAAGACACTAAGTAGAAAGAACAGGTATATGTGAAAATTCAGAAGCCTAAAGGGTCAGGAGATTGTGTTTGTTGATGCTAGAAGAGAAAATATTGGTGGTGGAAGAGTGAGGGAGGAAGGACAGTGGGAGATGAGTCCTGCTGAAGAACTTGGATTTTTTTTATAGTATAGGTGATGGGAGACTAATTAAAGAGTGTTAAGAAAAGAGGTGACTTGATGAAATACTCTTGTAGAAAGATAGTTTGTAGAGCACTTTTTAGATTCAGGGACCAGAGTGATATAGGTAGCAGAGTTGAAGGCAAGGGAGGCTAGTTTGTTGATCATGAACATTTTGGGGAATTTTAATTCCAAACTAGTTTAGAAGGTAATATATGTTTGAAATTAAGAGGTATAAGAGGAAGATACTCTCTTCTATTTTAAAAGTAAATTTAAAAGTTAAGAACCTTACTATTTTAGACTTTTCATTAAGTCACATTTTATAAGTGACTGGTTATACACAAAAAATTGTCTGACTCACTATAAAAAATAATATATAGAGGTACTACACTTATTTTTCTTAGTATACTGTGTATTTTGGGACTACTTTTTAGGCACATACAAATTTATTAAACATTCTTAAAGGATTACTCCTTTCATTTGTAGATTTTATCTCTATTCTGTTGGGTTCTGCAGAGTGAGAGGAGAAACAACAGGAGAACAGGCCATGAGTTTAAAAGGTTTATTTGGCCAACTGGAAACAGGCAGGCTGAGACCAAAATGGCATTAGCCCCGAATAGCAATAGAGCAGGGGTTTTCAAGAGGAGTGAATGTTCATTAGGATCTGGAGTTTGCTGGACCTTCTGCAGATGGTTCTGATGGGTGAGTGGGGCTTGATTCTGAGAATAGTGAATTTGTTAAATTACTGTCTGCAAATAAGGATGCCTCTGTAGGACATAGGCAGTCACTGGTGCCAGCAGTTACTGCAGGGGCAGCAGATTTATAGGGGGACTAGCTAAAATTTGACCTGAATTCCTTGAATCCAGGTCTTATGCCTAAGATATTCCTTTTAATAATGGCTGCATTTTAAATTTATAAACAAACTATAACAATATGTTAAACTAGCAGACCCTGGCTGGTGGCACGGTGGATAAGGTGCTGGCCTGCGAACCTAAAGATCACTGATTCAATTCCCAGCCAGAGCACATAACCAGGTTGCAAACCAGGTCTCCAGCCAGCTCTGTGGCTGGAGGCATGTGAAAGGCAACCATTCATTGATGTCTCTCTCTCTTCCCCTCTTTCTAAAAATAAAAAATAAAATCTTTAAAAAACAACAACACAAAACTAGCCTTCTTTCTTATTACTATTTGCCATGTGTGGGGGATTTTTGAAAAAAACTTTTTCATCTTTTATATGATTTTAATTTGTATCTCTTATAAATAGAATATATAATTATACTTTACACAAAAGTATTACTAATGCAGTTTCAGTTTATTTCTCCTAATACTAACATTCACTCACTCACTATCCAAGGTAAATAGAATTACTTTTCATATTAGTCCTTCTGGAATTGAGTTAATAGCTTGGGATTCTTAATTGGTGATCAGGATTTTGGAATACCTTTCCTGATGGATATCTTCTGTTAGCTCCTTCAGATCCATTCCTTTCTCTTCTCTATACCATGGGATACACATTTGTATGGACTATATTTTTCATGATAACCCTTTCTAAACTCTTTTTTAAGGTTTTAGAACTACATCTATTTCTCTTGCCTAGAGTGGTAGTGTCTCTGCTGCTCTCTGGGTTACTGAACTATCCCCCTGACTTCTCTAAATCTTCATGTGTGTAAGTAGTCCTTTTATGAATAAACCCTCCTCAGGTTATTCTAAGTAGAGTGTGTAATCTGCTTTTATTTGGAATCCTAAGTGTTACACAATCCCAAACCTAAGTCAGTGTAGTCAAATCTTTCCCGTTTGGTCAGTAGGATCATGCTTTTCACTGGGACTTAGTTAATCATAGCAGTTTTTTCTAGTCACCCACCCCCTTCTTTGGTCTTGCTGTTCAGTACCTTTCCCTGAGATGGTGAAATCTCTTAAGCTTTACCTAAAGAAATTTTTTTTTCATGGCCATAGTAGTGACTTTTTAAAGCAAATGTATAGTTTCTAGTCTTAAGTACTGAATCCTATATTTGGGCTGAAAATGGACTGCCTTTCATCTTTCTTTTTCTAATAATTTATTAAGGTGAAATTCATATAACAAAATTAACCATTTTTATTTGTTTATTTTAAAGTAAATCAATGGCTTCTAGTGCATTCAAAATGCACTAAAAGTTGTACATCTACCACTTCTATCTGATTCCACACATTTCTGTCATTTCTATCATTACTTTTAAAAAGTTTCCATTTCCCAACCCCTAGCCCCTAATAACCAGCAAACTGCCTTCTGTCTCTATAGATTATCTCATACACCTTTTTTGTCTGGCTTCTTTCCCAAAGCTTGATGTTTTTAATGTTCATCCACATTATATTAGTACTTCATTTCTTTCTATGAACAATAATATTACATTGTGTGGATAGACCACAATTTGCATATACATTCATTTGTTGATAGATGTTTGGGTTGTTGTGCCTTTTGGCTATTGTGAAAAGTGCTGCTATAAACCTGCCTGTGAAACTGGAAAAGTTAGTGTTTGTACCGGCTTTTATCTGCTAGACCTAACAAGCAGAGCCGAGAATTGAGTCTTGATGGACACTTTATTCCGGTGGTAGGTAGGAGATGTGAGAAGACAGCCGGTTTGCTGTCTTACATTCCATTATAAAGAACCGTTCTTATAAGGAGAAGAAAGATGTAGGTAAGGGGTTTGGAATTCAGGGAAAAAGTTAATGAGATAAAAGTTGCAGCATTCTTTCATCTGTGCCCTGGGCTGTGGTCATCTCACCTTGGAGTCAAGGTGAGTCATACCTTCAGTCCCTGAAACAATAGCTTTTACATACATTAATTACTAAACTTACTGGCTGTTACATCAAACTCAACTTTTCCAACATTTGAGCCCCCCATCACCTATACATGTATTTATTTCAGTACTTTTTAGTTCTTTGGAGCATATAGTGAGGAGAGAATTGTAGGGTCATGTGGTCTATTTAACTTTTTGAGGAACTACCAAACTGTTTTCAACAGCAGCTGAACAATTTTTCATTCCCATCAGCAATATACACGGGTTCCAATCTCTCCACATAATTGCCAACACTTAACTTTCCTTTTTAAAAATTTATTACAATTATTCTAGTGAGTGTGTGAAATAGAATCTCATTTTAGTTTTGATTTTCATTTTCCTAGTGATTAATTATGTTGAGCATCTTTTATGTTGACTGGCCATTTATATGTCTTTTTTTGAGAAATGTCTATTCAAATTCTTTGCCCATTTTTATGGTTAGATTGTTTTATCTTTTTATAGTAAGTTTTGAAATTAGGAAATGTGAGCATTCAAGTTTGTTTTTCTTTTTCAAGTTTGTTGTGGCTAATTGGGGCCTCTTGCAATTTCCTATGAATTTGAGGGTTAACTTTTCCATTTATGCAAAAAGTGCTGTATAATTTTGATTCAGATTGTGTTATATTTGTTAATATCTTTGGGTAGTACTGACACATTAACAACATTAAGTCTTCTAAATCCACGAACTTGGAGTATTTTACTATTTATAGGTCTTTAATTTCTCTCAGTAGTATTTTATAGTTTTCAGTGTACAAATATCCCTCCCCACCCTCCTGTCAAATTTACTCCTAGGTATTTTACTCTTTTGATGCTAATATAAATGGAACTGTTTTCTTAATATATTTTTGATTATTGTTACTAGTGTATAGATATACAATTGATTTTTGTGTGTGAATCTTGTACCATGTAGCTTTGTTGAATTTATTCGTTAACTCTAGTGACATTTTTGTGAATTCCTTGGGATTTTCAATATATAGGATCATGTAATGTGTGAATAAAGATAGTTTTACTTCTTCCTTTCCAATCTGGATGCCTTTAATTCCTTTCTCTTGCCTGATTACTCTTGTTAGAACTTCCATTACAATGTTGAACAGTATCCTGGTCTTGTTCTTGATTTTGGTCGGGGGTGGGGGGATTTTTATTCTTTTACCATTGAGTATGATGTTAGCTGTGGATTTTGGTGAATTCCTTTAATCATGTTGAGACTGTTCCTTTCTTTTTCCATTTTCTGAGTGTTTTTATTATAAAAGTTGCTGGATTTTTCCCAATGCTTTCTCCATGTCAGTTGAGTCGACATGTGTGTTTTTACCCTTTGTTCTATTAATGTGATATATTATATTGATTAATTTTTTGATGTTGAACCACCCTTGTATTCCTGGGATAAAGTCCATTTGGTCATAGTATGTAATCCTTTTAATATGTTATTGAATTTGGTTTGTTGGTATTTTTGTTGAGGGTTTTTAAACCTTTAATGATAAGGAATATTGGTCTGTATTTATTTCTTTGTTTGTGAATCTTTATTTGGCTTTGATAACAGTAAAACTGGCCTTGTGGAATGAGTTAGAAAGTGTTCTCCCTCCCACCACCCCGCTTCTAATTTTTGGGAGAGTTTGAAAAAGATTCGTGTTGTCTTTAAATGTTTGGTGGACTTAACCAATGAAGCAACTTGGTTCTGGACTTTTATTTTCTGAGAGGCTTTTGATTATTGATACATACTCTTACTTGATATAGGTCTGTTGAGATTTTCTGTTTCTTCTTGAAACAGTTTAGATAAATTGTGTGTTTCTAGCAATTGTCCACATCATCTAGGTATGTAATTTGTTGACATACAGTTTTCATACTTTTTAGTTATTTGCATCTTCTGCCTTTTTCCTAAGATTTTATTTATTTACTTTTACAGAGAGGGTAAGGAGGGAGAAGGTGATGGAGAGAAACATGGATGTGCAAGAGAAGCATTGACTAGCCACCTCTTGCATGCCCCCTGTGTGTGTTGGCCCACATGAGCCCTGACCAGAACCCGTGACCTTTCGGTTTGTGCGACGATGCCAAACCACTGAGCCACATCAGTTAGGACTTTGTCTTATTTTCTTTGTCAATCTACTAAAGGTTTGTCAGTTTTGACAATCTTTTCAAACTATCAATTTTTTCCCCTAACTTTTGTTTTCATTTTCTTTTTTGTTCTTTATTTCATTTATGTTCACTTCAATCATTATTATTGAATTCCTTTTGCTACTTTTTGGTTTAGTTTGCTCTTCTTTTTCTAATTTATTAAGGTATAACATTAGGTTATAGATTTTAGGTTTTTTAAAAGTTATTTTTATTTATTTTAAAATATCTTATTCATTATTTTCAGAGAGAAGGGAAGAGAGAGAGGCAGAGAGGGAGTGAAACATCAGTGTATGGTTGCCTTTAACCAGCCTCCAGCTATGAACCTGGCTGGAGACCTGGCCTGCAACTTAGTTATGTGCCTGGGCTGGGAATCAAACTAGAGACCTTTGGGCTCACAGGCTGATGCCTGTCCACTGTGCCACCAGCCAGCCTAGTTCTTCTTTTTTAATATAAGCATTAAGTGCTATAAATTTCCTTCTAAGTTTGGCCTTCTCTGTATCCCAAGTAATGTGTGTTATATTTTCATTTTCATTCATCACTAAGTATTTTCTAACTTCCTTTTGATATCCTTTTGGCCATTGCTTGTTTAAGTGTATGTTGTTTAATTTCTACATATTCATGAATTTCCCACTTCTTTGTTTGTTTTTTAGCTTCATTTCATTGTGGTCAGAGAGGGTGCTTTGTACGATTTGTCTTAAGACTTGTTTTGTGGCCTAACATATGCTGTGTCCTAGAAAATGTACCATGTGCATTCAAAAAATGTATATGTTCTTCCCAACATTTTTTCCCAGGCTTTAGGTCTTCTACTGTATGTCTCAACTGTATTGAGTGGGCCAAAAAGTGTTTTTGTTTTTTTTTGTGAGATGGCTCTAGTAGTGCTCAGTTGTCTTTAACTTAGTTTGAGCCAAGCTTGTTAGATTGTACTGTGATAGCTGTCATTATCTGTATGCGTTTAAAAAACACCAAAATTGGTGAATTTTTGTGTAGCCATTTTAATATTGAATATGGAAGGAAATATGAAACATTTTCAGCATTATTATGCTTTATTATTTCAAGAAAGGTAGAAATGCAACTGAAAGGAGAAAAGGATTTGTGCAGTGCAGGGAGGTGCTTTGATCAAAGGTGTTAAAAGTGGTTTGTGAAATTTTGTGCTGGACTATTTACAATAGCTCAGTGCTGAAAACAGCCTCAGTGGATGATTGGATCAAAAAACTTTGGTACATTTACACAATGGAATTCTATATAGCAGAGAGAAAGAAGGAACTTGTACCCTTTGCAACAACATGGATGGAACTGGAGAGTATTATGCTTAGTGAAATAAGCCAGTCAGTGAAGGACAAATATCATATGATCTCACCCATTACGGGACAATAATGAGCAAAACTAACAACAAGCAAAACAGAACCAAGTATATGAATACAAGGAATAGGCCTTCAGTGGTCAGGAGGAA